>BSBM01000070.1:4037500-4287500 GCA_027924585.1 Larix kaempferi
ATATTCACAAATGAATAATTTTCTATATTCACAAGTGAGGTAGAAACTTTACTTTCACATTTGAGTAAGATTGAGGAATCTATATTCACAATTGAGGAAGTATCTATATTAACAATTGAGCAAGCTTGAAGAACCTATATTCACAATTGAGAAATAATTTGGATATTTGAATAGTTGAGCACACCTCTAGAATCTATTTTCTTAGTATTGCTCATTGTGGCCATGGGGAATTCATGCAATCGAAAAAGGAAATCGGCAAGGAAAGAGAATCCTCAAGAAACCATGGAAGAAGTTAGAGAAAAGAAAAGATTGGACATGTGGAATCAAAGGCATTCCATGGAAACTCATCCAATTACAACTGTAGATGATGCCACAATCATTCCTACCCATCCACCTCAAGAAAAACAGAGAAATTCACTAGAGAGGCCCCCAATTTCAACAACATTTGATGAACAAGCACCCCATGGCACTAGTCAAGAAGTAAGACGTAGGTGCTCATCGGGGGATGTTTCAATTCCCACATCAAGTCAACCTCAGAATATGGTAGTGAATGACTTTTTGGGTAGTGGTTATACAAGCGATGAAGTTAGAGAGGCATTGAATGAAGGATTTACAATGGAAGAAGCAAATGTTATGGAGACTGTCCAAGAGAAAGTCCAATTTCCCACATCCAACTACCAACAAGAGAATGAAAGACAAGAGGCTCATATTGAAACGCCGGAGCATTCTGGTGATCTTGTACATGCTCAAGTTCCAACACCCTTACCTCCATTAGCAACTGCATGCCGAAGAACTCCGAAATGTATACAATTTGATGAAACTCTCATTAGTTCACTTGAAGGTATGTTGTCTAAACATGCGTTGGTTATCAAAATCGACAAATACTTGATAAATCTTTTGATTCTAAATGTGATGGGGACAAGTGCAAATTATTTTTATCATTGTTAAAATCTAGGTCTATGGCTGTTGTTAGAAGAACGTTAAGGATAAAGATGACCAAAAAGTTAGAACCAAGTTCTCATATTGTTAAAAGTTTAGTAGATGCATTTAGTACAATTGGAAAGAAATCTCACTCAAAGGATCACAATGTGGCTCGCCGTGTGTTGTCACAATCAATTATGAACAAAAACACTAGGTCACTTCGTTTTCTTAAACCTACCTCCAAAATTATTAATTTTAATGTGAAGACACTTCGTAGGTATTGTGTTAGAAGAGAAGAACTTGAAACCGGTCAAACAGATGTTTGGGCCTTCATTGGCAGGTTTCCACACTTTGATATGAAGCTCATTGATGTGGTAAAGGGATTAGTGCAAGATTTTTGGCATGATAGCACTAGACCTTCTTCCAACCAAAAATATGTATTAAAATTGAGAAGGTGTTTAAAGGATCGTGAACCACACATTAAAATTTTTCTTGATATGACATAAACAGAATTATATGAGAGATTTAGGAATGAACATAACGAACTTGAATTCAGCCAAAGATCCTTTGAAAAATGCAAACCATGGTATGTTAAAATAAACACAATTCATAACACATGTTGTTGTCGATACCACATTGAGTATGGTTACTATTATGACACATATACATATATTTTTTGTGTATTGCATAACACTCTTGTGCAGGAATGCTCAGCTACATTACCATTGATGTCATCTAGAGACTTTATTCATAGCATTTTGTGTAGTAGGCCAAATGATTGGACATTTTATCAAAAAACTTGCATAGATGGGACATGCCCAAGGTGTGGTGGATTGGCATTATTGGAAAAATGCATACATGTGACCGATGAGCATGAACTTGGGAGGCAGGAGGTGAACTTGCAGTCATTCAATTATGTCACGTATGATATTGATGGAGGGAACGAACGAAAAAAATACAATTGGTCACTTCTCAGGTTGGTAATGAGTTAGTGGATACTATTTTTTCTTCAGATTGCGATTTCATATGTAACAATCTATTGATATATGTATTTATTGTTGATCTACCAGGTACGGGTTTGCGACTTCATGGAGGAATTCTTTGAAAAGACAAAACAATATGTAAATCATGTACATGTGGCTCGTTGGAAAGATGAGTAGTTTAGAACGTGCATGGATACATTTCCTACTGGGACTATCTTGTCAGTGGTCAATTTTGCGGAAAACTACACTCTTCAACCGCAAAAGGAGATTCAGATTCAATAGTATCACTCAGACTAGGTCAGCATAATGGTCCATATCACCTATATACATGGGGCATATAGTACTGAAGACAATAGGGTTCTACTGAAGGAGTATCAATTCTACATAAGTGATGACAAGTGTCACGACTTGGCTTTTGTACAACACAACTTTCAAATGTTCTAAAATCACTTGAAGGATAACAATATAAAGATGGAACAACATTGGATTTGGTCTGACGGTTGTGCAGGGCAATTCAGAAATGCCTGTGTCTTCCAATGGTTGTGTATGATCCACAAAAGGCACAAGGTGCCACATATTTGGAACTATTTTGAGGCCGGACACGGAAAAGGTGAACATGATGGAGCAGGTGCGTGCATCAAGACTGCATTACGTAGGAAAGAAATGAAGTTCACAAATGTATCACTCATCCGAGATGCAAAAACCATCGTTGAATGGTGTGCTTCAGTCACGGGGGGGGAGAAAGAAGGTAGGAAGATCACTGAACCAGGAAAGCACATGTACATAGATATTTTTGGGAGGTGGTGGATGTAGATCGATCACAGTTATATGAGTGCAAGACCATCCAAGGAACTTGTGCATTTCATTCAGTTAGAACGTCAGACAATGCTATACTTGAAATGTGGACAAGGAAACTCTCATGTTTTTGTTCTCCATGCAGTAGTAGTGAATGGGACAAATGTGAATCCATGGATTGGGTTGATAGTTGGGACAGTATATCACTCCTGATTGGTCAACGGATATCTACAGAATTATCCCAGTTGGAGGAGGACCAATCAAGTATTTCGCCAGACTATGACCACATATCAGATCTTGTACAACCAGGTTCAATTAATATTTTTATATTTTTGATATTTTTGACAACTAGTTGTGTCTAATTAGATGTGTATATTTTTTATATTTTTGACAACTAGTTGTGTCTAATTAGTTGACTGGAACGTTGGAACTATATTTTATCTAGGGAACATATACGCAGTGGTTTCACCGAGATGCAATGCATGGCACACCGACTATTGGCTGGCACGTTGCTTAGAGGGGAAGAAAACCCTAAATGTCCCATTACAGGACTCTGAGGTGAATGATTTTTTGATTTGGTTAATGGTTATAAAGGGAGAATATTTGAACCAGGTTTCCCACTCAACAAATAGAAAAGGGTATACATATGAAGATTATAGACCATGTGAGATTGTATAGCATTATACAAACTTAGTTATTAGCACATACCTCCAGTTGCAAACAATGCCATGGAAGAACTCATCAAAGGCATGATACTTATTGCCTTACTCTGAGCACGAGAGGTTAAAGGAAACCATTGGTATTCAAGGTGATCCTTATGGTCTAGTCGAATGAACATAGGTAAGTAATCTAGTATGTGTTTTGCATGTTTTATTGTGTACTATGTTATAGGTATGTGGTGTACATGTATGCTATGATTTTGTTTTGTGGTCTCATTGAATATTGACATTAATATTTTGACTATTGTAGCCAGACATTGATAACTTGATAGATTGATAAATTGCATAGACTTGGTAAAACTTGATAAATTGCACAAGTTTCGCCATGGATTTGTTTTCTTTGTTTTTTTCTCCCATCTAAGTAAACCATAATATCTGCATCATCATGCCCATTTTCATGCTCACTAGCACCATCACCATCGCCATGCTCATTATCACTCTCCCCATGCTCATTGTCACCATCACCATGCCACCATGAACATCACCACCGTGCTCTTCCTACCCATGTTGTCACCATCACCATCCCATTTTTCACCATAAGATTACCATCCATCATCCACACAAATATAACCGTTAGATACCTAATTTAGAAACCCAGAAACCTAGAAACCTAGATGCCCAAGACTTGATCAGGGTGTCCATATTCAACTTGAATTCCAAATACTCCTATGAGAGGGATTATGTCATGGTGTTTGAGCTCAAGAATGTTAAGTTTGGAATTAAATCCATTGTCCCCCCAACAATTTTTATTCCTCAACACTTATTTATAGTGCACAAAACCTACTAATGAAACTTGTATCCCAATTAGATGTTGTATACCCCCTACAAAATTCTCATTTTCTATTTAAAGGACTTTTCCAATGCCCTTAAGTGTTAGAAAATTTAATATGATCATAAATCACTTGTTTCATCACTTGATGATGGCTAAGGCCTCACAATGCATTCATTGTCCTATGTGGAGGTCCAATGACACATTCATGAAGTTTGAGCCTAAGAAGTTATGTTTAGGGCCTAAGGTTATTGGTTCCCTCCTATGAGGTTGGTTAAGGACCTAAGTCTATTGTTTCCCTTCGATGATCATGGCCAAGGCATGAGTACCCATATGTGGAGTAAAAAACATCTTATTGGAACTCGTATCCAACTAGGGTTTTTCTCATTAAGAGGAAAATAAGATTTTGCATTAAAAGGTCAAATTCATAAAAAGTTTGCATGAGAGTTTATGGACAATGCGCTCATGTTGGTCTATCCCAAACACATTTTCCAAAAATTACAACATTCAATTTTGTTGCTTGGTTTGGTTATTATTCCCAAGGATGAATTTTGCATCTCTCCTTGAGACACTTGACCTAAATGAAATTGGAGGCACGAAATGAAAATTGTGCATTGAAAGGACATGTCATTAGTTGCAATACATCTATTCTGGTAGGGCCATCCTCCCCATTCAATCATAGAGTTCAAACACATTTTCTCTGGAGTTTAAATGGGCCTAGAAATCCTAGCCAGACATTGATAGCTTGATAGATTGATAAATTGCGTAGACTTGGTACAACTTGATAAATTGCACAAGTTTCGTCATGGATTGGTTTTATTTGTTTTTTCTTCCATCTAAGTAAACCATAATATCTGCATCCTCATGCCCATTTTCATGCTCACTATCACCATCACCATATCCATGCTCATTATCACTATCCCCATACTCATTATTATTTTGCTGGATTTTCTCCTGTATAGCCATCTGTAGGTGTCCCTAAAAGCCTTTGGGGTGTGAGTTTAAGCGGGCCATAGAATGGTATTCTTTGCTCGGATCAAAAAACCATCAACTGTGCTGGATTCAGGACATTGGGATAGTGCTAGGGGTGCCCCTCTCCTCCAGTCCCATGGCCTAGGTGTCATCTTTTAGGTCCATTTAGGAAACTAGGGTTTTTCTCAGTAAGGGAGTGTGCAATATTTGCACATGGGGGTAAATTTTCAAAATCATCGACCGGGGACTTATGGTTGGCGTGCCCAGCTAGAACCTTCCTAGACACACTTGTATGAATTCCTGAAACTAAGTTTTGTTGCACGGTTGGAATTCTATGCCCCGAGTAGGTATCCAGCAGGTGTCCCTAAAGGTCTTTTGAATGCGAGATGGAACGAGCCATAAAATGATGATTGTGGCTCGGATCGAAAAACCGTCGAATCCATTGGATTCAAAACATCAGGATAGTGCTAGGGGTTCTCCTCTCCTCTGGTCCCATGGCCCAAGTGTCATCTTCTAGGTCCATTTAGGAAACCAGGGTTTTGCTCAGTAAGGGAGTGTGCAATTTTTGCACTTGGGGGTCAACTTTGCAAAATCATCGATTGGGGACTTATGGCTAGCGTTCCCAGTTGGAACCTTCCTAGAAACACTTGCTTGACTTCTCGAAACCTGGTTTTTTTGCATAGTTGGAATTCTATGCCCTCTATAGGTATCCAGCAGGTGTCCCTGGAGGCCTTTTGGATGCGAGATGGAACGATCCATAGAATGAAAACTGTGGCTCGGATTGAAAAACAATCTATTCTGTTGGATTCAGGACATCAGGATAGTGCTAAGGGTGCCCCTCTCCTCTGGTCCCATGGCCCAAGTGTCATATTCTAGGTCCATTTATGAAACTAGGGTTTTGCTTAGTAAGGGAGTGTGCAATTTTTGCACATGGGGGTCAACTTTGCAAAATCATCGTTCGGGTACTTATGGATAGTGTTCCCAGCTGGAAACTTCCTAAAAACACTTGCATGACTTGCTGGAACCCATTTTTTTTTGCACGGTTGGAATTCTATTCCCTCGGTATTTATCCAATAGGTGTCCCTGAAGGCCTTTTGGATGTGATATGGAACGAGCCATAAAATGACAAACATGGCTCAGATCAACAAACTGTTGTCTCTGTTGGATTCAGGACATCGAGATAGGGCTAGGGGTGCCCCTCTCCTCCAGTCCTATGGCCTAGGTGTCATCTTCTAGGTCCATTTTGGAAACTAGGGTTTTGCTCAGTAAGGAGTGTGCAATTTTTGCACATGGGGGTCAACTTTGCAAAATCATCGACCGAGGACTTATGGCTAGATTTCCCAGTTGGAACCTTCCTAGAAACACTTGCATGAATTCTCAAAACCCAGTTTTGTTGCACGGTTGGAATTCTATGCCCCTGGTATGTATCCAGCAGGTGTCCCTCAAGGCCTTTTGAATGTGAGATGGAACAAGCCATAGAATGACGACTATAGCTCAAATCGACAAACCGTCGACTCCGTTGGATTCAGGACATCAGTATAGTGCTAGGGGTGCCCCTCTCATCCAGTACCATGGCCTAGGTGTCATCCTTTAGGTCCATTTAGGAAACTAGGGTTTTTCTCAGTAAAGGAGTGTGCTATATTTGCACATGGGGGTCAACTTTGAAAAATCATTGACCGGGGACTTATGGATGGCATTCCCAGCTGGAACTTTCCTAGACACACTTGCATGACTTTCCGGAAACTGTTTTTGTTGCACGGTTGGAATTCTATGCCACCAGTAGGTATCCAGCAAGTGTCCCTGAAGTCCTTTTGGATGCGATATGGTATGAGCCATAAAATGATGACTGTGGCTCAGATAGACAAACTGTCGACTTCGTTGGATTTAGGACATCGGGATAGTGCTAGGGGTTCCCCTCTCCTCCGGTCCCATGGCCCAAGTGTTATATTCTAGATCCATTTTGGAAACTAGGGTTTTGCTCAGTAAGGGAGTGTGCAGTTTTGCAGATGGGGGTCAACTTTGAAATTTTTTTATTTTGATTCTAGAACTAGACATTCAAAGAGTGGCAATAAAACCTACCACATAGCACCCTTGGTAAATTTCTATGTCCTTAGTGTGCCACGTCATTTAACAACTCCTTAGTGTTCCACTATATTTGGATTTTGAGTAATTAATGCCAATTTCAAGATTTCAAAGTTCCAAATAAAAAATGGAGGCAATGTTTCATCGAAGATATCTCTCCAATCCTTGCTAGCTTTGTTAGATCAAGATCACCATGAACCTTTTCCATCAAGTTATGGGGGAATACTTTCTAAATCACAATGAACAACCATTACATCATCGTTTGTATCAATCAAGTACATTCAATTTTAAATACATTTTCATATAAGGATAATCCATCCTTTTTACAAACATAGGACCATGAACATCTTATTTTCCTTCATCAAAACAACATTATCAAGGAAGATCATTAAACTAGTTAGGGATTTCATTTTCCATTGACTCTTTATGATTACTTTTGCATTATGACAAGTGGAAAATTGACATATGAAAGAGTTAAAGAACAAACGAGGGTCTTACATACTAGAGTTTAGTAAGGATAGGATTTATATCTTCAACGATTTTGTGAGAGTGAATTCATGACCAGCTATTGGTTATCATATTGGAACAAACTAGGGTATATTTGTTACATATATTTGACCATATGTACATGAAGGCACAATGAATTTTATTACACTTTAGTTATGCATGTCTTGCCATTGTACTTGATACTTTGCCATTGTTTTTAGCATTATAGAGTAGGCACACTTCAACCGAACTTCATAGATGCTCATGTACGTATCGTTTGATGAAATACGATAGCATTGATGAAATGTGTAGCATCTATTAGACTTCCTTTTCGTTTGTAAAAATGCCATAGGCTTACATTGATGATATGCATAGCATGTTACTATTATGGAAAAGTTTATTCAAACATATTTTGATTTATTTTGTTAACTTTTGTTTTTTCCTTGCAACCATAATCCTTATCAATGTGTATGAACCCTTGGAGTTGACAAAAAACACAATTTTAAATTAGATATCAAATTAGCATGCATGTGCTAAGTTCATTGAACTGTTGAAAGATACTATTAGTTTTTTCCATTAAATGTTTTCATAACACAATGGTAAGATGTTAGTTGATCAATGCAATAAATGTAAGAGAATAAATATTGCTTAAAATGTAATTATATAAATTTCAATAGCATAATAATTTTATCAATTTGGGGAAGAGATAAATCATCACAAGCACAAGTGGAAACTCAAGAGAAAATATGGAATATATTGTATCATGCATTGATAGTTGAATGTTTTTAATACAAAATATGGCAAAGTAGTCAGCCCTCAAATGGCCTGTCAACGTACATGTATCCCTAAGTACAACAATGTGTACATGTATGTCAAAATACATATATACAGAGCTATGCAACATAAAAAATCAATCTTTCGCTTGTTTTTCCCCGACTTTCCTCTATCAACCATCTCCCTAGGATCGCTCTACATCTCAGGAGTCTGCAAAAAAAAGATCATTATTTTTATCAAATAACTGCACTAATACCCTACCATTAACAAACTTAAAAAATTAACTTATGGCCAAATTATTTTATAGAAAACACTCACCAAATCCTCATGGGGTAGAGATTTCTGCGGTGTGCTCATGGAAGGCCTCTCTATAGTTGTGCTCTACAAATAAAAGATCGTATCTCAATTAATTCAACAATTCAACATTGATCAACATGTTTGGATAAATTGAATAAAAAAACTTGGTCATTAATTAACATCTCACCACAAGAGGAGGCCCGGTTAGAACCATGGATTGAGTAGAGGGGTTGGGCACTTCTGCTGCTAATGGCTATAATCACCAAATGGGGAAATAGTTAGACATGCATGAACAAAAAATATAGTAACATAGTTAAATACTATGCATTGTGATTGTTGAAATAGTTACCTCTGTATGTGTGGATATTACAGATGCGGCAATAACTGCATCATCATTGACCCTTGTTAGGTGAGGGATAGATGGATCTCTCGTGTGTCTGCTATAGAGGAAATCCACATCCTTTCTAGGAGTGGAGCCTCTCTTATACACTTGTCCCTTTTGCACATTTGGACTACGAGGAGATCCAACTACTGACTGTCTCATAAGTATAGAGGCTGGTGGCTACAATCACCAATTACTGACGTAGTTAGAAATGCATTGGTCAATGAAATAGCATGTATTAACAAACTAACAATGATGAAATACATATCGACATACTGTATAGTTCAAGCAATTCTAAGAAACGTTCTGCCACCCATTGTGTCTCTATGAGCACGCTATCGGTTGTATTCCCACCAGGGGGGAGCTCACTAGATGAAATCATTTCTCTCTAATGGGGATCTACAACCTACAATTTAGAAAATTGTAAATATTAGATCATGTAGCATTAATTAACATATGATAACAAACTAACATGTATTAAAATAATGTCATGTTGAAATAGTTACCTCAACGTGAGTTGTTGTCATTGAAGGTATAGCATAATCTTGTACATCAGAAGGTTCTGCTGCATGAGCCTCTTGCCCCTCATGCCCTTCTTGTAGCAACTACAAGTTTTAAAATCATTAAAAATAAATTAGCAAGATATATATGTGTATAGTAAGGAAAAATAATTGGCAAATGACACTAAATTGTTAACCATTTACTCATGTATTAAAATAATGTCATGTTGAAATAGTTACCTCAGTGTGAGTTGTTGTCACTACAAGTATGACAACATCTTCTACATCGGACGGTGATGGTGCATGAGCCTTTGAACTTTGCTCTGCATTATTAGTGGAAAGGTCTTCAACCTCATGCCCTTCTTGTAGCAACTACAAGTTTAGAAATCATTAAAAATATTAGCAATCTATATATGTGTATAGTAAGAAAAAATAATTTACAAATGACACTAAATTGTTAACCATTTACTTACATGTGTAAAATACCCAGTAAAGGTATCAGTGCTTTGGACATGACCAAATCAAGGATGGCCGCATATTGTGCATGGGTGGGGCTCTCGGATGTGTTCATGATGTAAAGGTCTACTGCCACTACTAGATGCTCCTCGACCACTGGAAGGTGGTGGTTCTACCCCACCAGAAGGTGGTGGATCTACCCCACTGAGAGGTGGTGGCTCTACTCCACCCATTGATGGTGGCTCTGATGGCCCTACTTGGTATGTACCTTGAAGATACGTGCTATGGCGAACAACCTCCTGTGCCAATAGTAGGAATGATTCCTGCGTCTCTGAGACCAACTGATGTGCAGGCGGCACATCTGGCCTGGGTAGCTTCCTGCGAGGTGGAGTTACTTGGAAATTGGGATCTATGTGCCTCATATTGGAACGCTGTTTAGGCATCCCCATCCCAATGTCTGGGTACTCTAAGATATCAAAATAATTCACATGCTTGTCCCCCAAAAACATTGCGTACATCTTTCTCATAAAATATAGAGGCATTTCCCTGTTGTTATGTGGTGTTCGATCAAACACCATGTACCATCAGTCCATCCAATTATCTATGAATGGTTGATATGTGCACCACTCGATAGAAATATGCCTTTTGTTTGCATTCAGGATTTCACCTGTTTGTGGATGTCTAAAGAGGGAAAACATATGTAGTTTTGTTATTTTCAACTTCTTAACTTCTTTGTAGCTAATTCCATCAACATATTGTTGCCTCTTTCTTTCTCTGAATGTAGAAATATCTTGCAGTGCACCATTAGACCTACTAAAGCTCTTTTATCATTGCATCCAAATTGGATGCAAGCATACGATGCCTATCATCAACAATAGTTATTGAGGCTCGAATTTCTTTGAGCCTCTCAATTTCTCCTTGGATGTCTGAATGTGCATCCATGGTCGTCACTGTAATCAAAAAATAAAAAAACAAATCATTAGAAACGTATACATGTGCTATAATGACATCTCTCAAAAATGAAAAATGTACAAACTTTGTGCAAGAACGAATACATTACAAACATAAATATCATCTTAAAATACTATAATAACAACTACATGTAAACCAAAGTGGAAGCTGAGGATCAACTACATGTAAATCGATTAATGATCGATGGCAGAGAGCTCCTAATTCAATTATTAATGAAGGATCGAGACAATGGGGGCCTTAAAAGCAGTTTATGTACACCTTTCTAGAGCCGAGGTATTGGGGAAGATGTTATTGGTCATACTCTACCTTCAGAAATTTCTCTTTTGTATCTAATTCAATTCATGTTTGTGGCCCTTTCCTTGCTCAGAATCTAGTGTATGATGAGGAAGATTTGGTGGTGAAGTCCTCTCTGTCCTTAAAAAGGGGCAAGATTTTGAATGTGAGGGTCGATCTATGCTTGTTCCATGAAGTAAATCTCTTATCGGTTGTTAGGTATAAAGACCCAAAACCATGGATTGAGTGTCTTGGTGGTGAAGGAGGTCAAAAAAGATGTGGTAGTTCATCTTAAAAACAAAGTAAGCGGTGTGTCTGCAAAGGAGGGGAACCTAGTCCCTTGGTGTTTAGGGGATGCTGTAAAATCCATCATACCATTGGGTTGGCTTCACAAGCATTGGTTGGAAATTTTTAGGGTAAAAGAATGCCTGGGAAAAAAACATAGGATTTGGTTGAGTCAAGTCTAGAAACCAAGCCTAGGTTATAGTCCATAGTTCCTCCTCCTATCCAAATGGTGGATACTTTTTTTTTCAATTTGCAATATATGTGGAAAAAATATTGAAGCAAAGTTGGTGTTGGGATTCAAATCCCTTATTGCTTGGGTGGATGTAAAATTCATTAAGGGGACTGATAGTAGGGAGGAACTAACTTATTGCTTGGGTTGATGTAAAATTAATTAAGGGGATTGAATTTAAAAAAAATTAGTTTTGGAATTTCATTTACAGTGATTTTTAATTTAGGGAAAAATAAAAATTTATATTTTTAATGATGAAATGAGGCAAGGATTTGGATGCTTACCTTGCCAATCAACCTTGTAAGATGAAATCTCCCTCGATGAGCTTTGAATTTGGCCTCCCTTCACTTCTCCTCGTTTTTCCAAGTCGTAATCGCTCGAGCGTTCCGGTTTTGAGTGGGTAAGTAGTGGCCGCGGTCCGCGGACTGTTTTTTTTTTTGTTATATTAGCAAAAATGTGCACGTGTTATAGTGATACATAACACGTTCACGTTATGTATCATTATAACGCGCATGCGTTATGGAATCCTATCCTACATGTTAAGTGACATGGAAAGCTCAGAGCCAGCCCATGCCTATTTTTAAGAAATGCTCGTGCGTTTTGTTTTTACTGAATACTCGCGCGTTTTGCGAATGCACGATTGCATATAAAGGGTCCCTCAACTTCATGCGAGGGCCCTTGGGCTATCTCAAATTGTGCCCTGAAAATCAATGTCAACAAAGAAACTTTCGTTTTTGAATCTCAATCCTTCGATAGCCACATCGATGAGATCGTAATCCCCTGTACATAGAAACCAAATCTCATTCGTTTTAGGAACAATACATAAGACTGGCAGCAATATGCAATCCTAGTGCCCCTTTCACTTCGCACAACTGGCTATGAATCCTTCAAAATTCATAAGAGATACACACAAAGAGAAAGGCAGGACAAGATCCTTGAATATAATCGGGAGAATCATTCAGCACTGAGCAATAAATTTATCAAGATGAAGTTGATATACTCGTCCTGGGCATTGGCGTGGTGATAGAAATATTGGATACGACCAGTAGAATCTCGAATAAGCTTGAAATTCACAATATATTATGTTGATCAGCTTGAACCTGCATGTAAAACCAGGGAATTAATATAATACAGAACAGTTGTACTTACGCCTCTAACTGTTTGGGTATAATATAATGCCTTACCGAATTTGTTGATATGAGTTCTACTGCGTCATAACCAGGGAATGAATACTGAAGTCTATGAAATAACCAGTTCTCAGAGTGGGAAGCGACATAGGAGTACCAATCGATCAATCACAAGCAATTACGTGGATCTTTCCGCGTCTGAAACGAGAAAAGGCAGAACAACCACTCACCTGAATACCAGCAGCCTGTTTTGATTTGAAAGAAAATAAAATTGATAATAATACTATGTTAACAGAAATAAAATTTTCATTTTATTAATAGAAAAATTAAAAAACTAAATCCAGTTTTTTAACTTATTGGCGTAATAAATTGTAATATATGACTTAACTCCTACATTTTAAGATAAAACCTTATCTCAAATAAATAAGCGTACCAATTACAGATCAACACTTTAATGCATACATTTAAAACAAAATCTTACCTCAAACAAAAGCTAAAATATTCCTAAAACCCTTGTTTTTAATGGTAATTTCAAACACTTTAAGATGTGTTTTAAATGATGTTATTATGAAATAAAAGTGTTTTAATTGATCTTATTTAAAATCTCAATAAGTTGATTATTGACAAAGAGATTCAATATTGACAAGGAATTCAATAAAGCTTCTAATCAAAGATGAGAACAACCTATAAAAGGATGGGCATTGGCAAAAACAAACTTTGATGATGCAACGAATGGTAGCTCTAGGAAAACATAAAGGATAATTTATTGCAAAAATGAAAATTGTTTATCTATACACTCTATGTTTTTATGTTTGGAATCCAATAACTATGTAGAAATAGTATAGCTAATTGAAAGCATCGCATTAAACTTAAATTCAAAATTCAAATGCATAAGTGTTAATGAAATTTCAAGGATAATTATAATTTGTATAAATGATAAAAACAAATAATATCATGAAACTTTAGAATCTAAATAATGAGAAAACGAAAAAAATAACTTTAATTATATATATGTGTGCATGCAATGCATAGTTATCTGTATATATGTATCTATACACTATAATTCATTAAAATTTAAAATTAATTTTTTATTAATAAAATAACTATTAAAAAGTAGTTGTATGAGATCAAATTGGACTCTTACTAAAGCAGTGACAATACAAATGAATTTTACCAAAGTGCAATGTTAAAGGATTTGATGTTTATATAAAAATTACATTATATGATTAGTTAAGATCAATGAAATCACATTTAGGTTTCCTATGTTGATATGAAAGATAGATAATGTGCATTTTTCTATGGAGAATTTTGATTATAAATGAAAACATAATCACAATTAAATTAATGGTGTAGTCCTTGTAGAAATCATGAAGCAAAGTACTATGAAAATGGCTTTCATGAGTTAGAGTATAATGCTAAAGAAGTAGAGTAAAATGTTCCTTGAAATCGTGAATATTTAATTTAGTGGAAAATGTTAATCTCTTAAAATTAAAAGCATAAATGTTAGTAAATAGCTTGTTTTCTATTACAAATTATTTGTTGGTTGTAGTAATGTTTTTCCTTCCTTCCTTAACTTAGCACATGTATTTTTAGCAGAGAGATTTTGTCATATAATTAAAACCTTCAAAGCATTCACTTGAAAGCCACAATCTTATGCATTTGAGATATCTTTTGAATAAGTTTCCAATGAAGAAATTATGTATGTGACAGAATAACATTTAAAGTGGATGATAATATGAAAGAGAGTAGTCTAAATAGTAGTTTAATTTTGACACCATATTGAAAGCACTTTGTTTTTCTTTAGAAGTAACATATAATAAACCTTGTTAGGTTTATTTACAATTTAATTATTTTTATTTGAGAAGAAAGAAAAATAGAAACTCAATATTATGTGATCATTAATTTTCATTTGTAATTTGCATTTCATTGTATGATTTAGATGTAGGCCCTTAATGAGAACTTCTTATTGTTGTCCACCTATGGTGAAATAAATTAGAACAACTATCGATAAAGACATAAACATTATAGAATCTAAATCCTTAAACAAAAAGAAGAAAGATTACACTTAGGAATGTTATTTTTTTTTTCTAATGGATAATGGATATGGAGATATAATATATTATTGTATATATTAAACTAGCATTAAAATACATTGAATTATAACTAGTATAAAAAATTTTAAGATCAATTTTACACAACAAAAATTAAATAATATAAAAGAAGATCAATAATCCAAAGGATAAATCATAATATTACATTGATGTTTTGTTAACCCAAAAGTGAAAAATTCCAAGTTAGTTTTACTAATGTTAATTTAAAGGCATGTCACTTAACACATAAGCATGCCATCACGATCTCACAAACCTTGAGGTTTTTACTTAATAAGGCATATAATGTGTTAACTTGATATATGCATTCTATGAATTGCATAAACTAATGCATTTGTAAACTCTCAAAAGGAGAGTTCTCCAATATTATCAACATTTTTTTTCACTTTTTTCATAATTATGGATATTTTTGAATTTAGTAAAAAGACAAAATTAGTAGGGGTGACAAGATTCATATTTACAATAGAAAAATAAAGAAAATTTTATATAAAAAAAAACACTTGAAAATAGGTTAGGTATAAGTTTTGTCAATACAATCTCATGTAAGGGTTGATGTCCATAAATTTCATTGAGAAACAAAAAAAAAGGGAAACTACCAAACGCAAATAAATAAATAAATAAAAAGATGAAAGTTATAGAATGTAGGTATAGTGTTCTACTTTCATAGGTCTCAAATGGAGAGATGATATTAAGTGATGATATTGAGAAAAAATCCCTAAATCCAGTACACAAATAATATTTAAAATTAAGAGAAACTCCTACCTTATGGAATCACCATTCTATGATTCCACTGATCATTTTTTAGGGATATTGTATTACTAATCCCCACTAGCTAATTTTAAGGTGATTTTTAAAGAAATAAAAAAAAATACTTTGAATTAATATGAAAAAGAAAGAATTAAGGAGGGTTTCAATAAAGAATGTAAGGTGTGAATCTATAACCTATGTTGCTGGAGGGATCTTCTAATTTTAGATAAATAAAATATAGAAGGAGGTCTTAGATCCATGAATCATGCACATAAGAAGAGAAAAACACCTTTATAGAACAAACATGTATGGGGGGAGAAGAAGATTCTATTAAAAACTAAAAGATTACATCATGCATGCACACCTTTGATTAATGAAAGGGCTCTTGCATTCATTCCTCTTCAAGGCTATTTTATGTCAAATGGTCTTCATCAATGTCCAACTATCCTCAAATGGTTCTTTACAAGAGAAATGTCTATCCTCAAATGGTTCTTTATAAGAGAAATGTGCAAATGAATAAAAAGAGGAAAATTGGTGAACTAATTTGATATGTAGTTAGAGCTCCATTTCACTGATCTATGGACCACTTCAATAAAACAAAAATCAAAATCAAAATATATGAATATCATGTAAATGAGACTTTTTATATGCTTTTTAATATTAATAGGTATTTTACATGAATACATGGTCCACACTCAACATAATCCTAAAATATATCTCATTGAGGTCCTCAACAATTAGCAAAGTTGATTAAATGTCAAGTAGGATTGCTTTGCAAGATCAAGTTTGGAAAAATCCAAATGGTACATGTAGATTCTAAAAAATTACCAATGTTAAACGAATGTAATCTAGAGATTTCCTTTATTTGATCAAGTTTGATAAACTCAACATGGTGTATACAAATTCTAGCCTTGTTCTCATGAAAGTAGTGTATGACTATAGAAGGAAAAGTTTCACCAATCAATCCATACCTACCTGGAGCTTTTGAGAAAAAGGTTATGCTCAATAAAAAAATAAGAAAAATTTGTAAGATAATAATCTCCATTAGTCTATGCCCTATGTTTTTATTATGGGGTTTTTATTACGGTGCTTACTTCCTGGAATGAGCTTGAGTCAGTGTTTCTTTCCCTAAGGCTATAGAGATAGAGACTATTATTAGTAGCTTCCAAGTATACTACTAGCCCTCATTACTAGTATTTTTCTGTATGCTCTAAGATTGCATATTCAGATTACCTATGGCAAAGTTACACGTAGATATGTGAGTATCATATGTTAAAACGTAGAGATGTGACACGTAGAGATGCTAGTATCAGAAGAAGTTGTCATCTTGTCCAACCAAAGCTATTATATCTCCATTATAAATATAATTTATTATCATTTCAATCGGAGAGTTGCACTAATTAGAAATAAGTCTCATTTAAACTATTGGGACTTCAGAGTTCACTACTAAAGCTAATTAGAACTAGTTGGAGAAAAAGGTTATGATCAATTAAAAAATAAGAATTTTTTTTAAGATTTTCAAAGTTCTAGGCAAATTAAAGCACTCTCTACAAAATAGATAACATTGTGATTGTAATGCATTATAAGAAAAAATTCAAAGACTCGTTACCTTTTTAGCACATAAAGAAACATTTTGAATTGTTTATGTAGACACTTTTTTGAATTGTTTATGCAGACACCTTTTACGATTTTAAAATGGATGTTTCCATATAAGTTTTAAAAAATGGTCTTTTATATACAATGTAACATCTAGATTTTTTAAGATTTTATCATGGATGTTTTAATATAAGTTTTAAAAAACGTTTGTATATACAATGTAATATCCAAATTTGAAGCCATCG
Organism: Larix kaempferi; assembly: GCA_027924585.1. NCBI lineage: Eukaryota > Viridiplantae > Streptophyta > Pinopsida > Pinales > Pinaceae > Larix > Larix kaempferi. The sequence goes on from BSBM01000070.1 coordinate 4,055,219, forward strand.
GTTCTAACTACAACAATTTTAATGTATTTTTTGCTACATATATGTTTTAACTCACTCAAAATCATTTAATACATTTGCATTATAATGATTTTTACAACATATTTTAAGAAGTCGTAATTTCTTATTTAGGATATTATAAAAAATACATCTATATTAAATTGTTATACATCCATATTAAATTGTTATGTTTTAGAATGTTTTAATGTACTTGTCTTTAGATTATATCATTAAGTCATTATAATGTATAGATTTTTATTTAGATTTTTATTTTAAAAAGGAGTTGTCTATATATGTGTAGAAATGGCCGTCGACCCCACTCTGGTACCTTCTCTTGTCCCCTCGTCCCAGGTTTCCCTCCATCAACTCCCCTCCTTCCTCGACGTGAACTAGTTAATGCAGGCTGGCGAGGTTGGTTAACTCATCCTGCGTCCCAATTCCATTCGAATTCCAAATTGGGCACCAAATTTTTCTGAAAGGTTGACACCAAATAACGTTAATCCACTCAAAATTACATTCCCCCAAAATCAATCATATTTCTAACGCTTAGACAAACGATACCCAGAAAGGATTTCATCCATTCATCTGATCTAGTCCTACTTCTGTCGTTTATGCTCGGTCTTCGGCTCTGGGAGGTAATGTGGTATCCGTTCCTCTTTATTTGTGTCATTTTTAAAATTGTTGGTACTCAAGTTTATGTTCAAAAGATAAGATTACCCTGCACAATTATTTACATGCATAATTTCCTTGCATTTCTTGGCCTAACAATCAGAATATGAAAACAACGTTAAATTGCGTATGATGTTTGGTTCCTGCATTAAAACCGAATGAACATGAGGAAGACTACATACTAAGCATATATTATATCATTCCATGTTTCAACACCAAGTTAAAAACCGAGATGACTGTCGCTGCATGTTGGTATCGAGGATAAGAGTTCATCATCTTGTCGTCATCGGTTCAGTTCCAAAAAGCTCCTTAAGTGCACTTATAACATATGGCGTGGCTATAGTCTACTAACAAGTTGAAGTTCGTGTTGTTTGGATGACCCAAGTACAAATCCATGCGGGCATGTTCCAATAGAAAAACTATATCCAAAAGTATATCCAAGACCAGGTGAATATCCCAACAACATTGACGGCTATGTTCATCGCATTATTTTATATAGCCCATGAACATCTCCCCTATGTTGAAGATAGTTTAGAGACAATTCAAGTCCTTGTGGATGCTCTGTCAAAATTATCTCATATGTTTTAGTGAATCACAGAGAGGAATTGCTTCCTTTAAAGATGTTTTCAATTGAATGCCATCCCGAGAATATATCTGATTCAAGTGAGTTTGTTTCGTACAAAGATAAAGAAAGGGATGTGAGAGTGACCACTTTGTATGACATGCATGCAAAAAAGGAGCAGTCAGAACAACCACCAAAGTGAATTTGAGGGTAAGCATGACCCAAAAAGCTTCTCAAGAAGAAAACACTTCAAAAAGCTTTGATATAACACATATAGCACAGGGTTCTTCCATTTTAAGGGAACAATTCTTAAAATAAATTTATCTATATAAAATTAATACACTAAAAATAGTCTATGAGATCTATATTAGAAAAACAAAGATGAAAAGGACTACATTTGGGATCAAAGTTTAAAACATATTTTTAGAGATGCTTCTTTTTTGAAAAAAAAGCAAGGTCCAGTTTAGTTCGAGAAAGTAGAGAAAATTATCCATGCAAACCCTTGTTCTTGAAAGATTGCATCATGGAAATGCCTTGCATATGAGGAAAAGCTTGATCTACAATTCATTCATTCTCAGCACTGCTAGGAGGATCTGCTGGTGATATTTTTAGAAAATTGAGCTAACATTTTTGGGGAATAAACGTAAAACTGTTGTTATTATTGGAAGAGAGTGCTACTTTTGTGGAGGGTGAAGACTATTTTTTTTGTTGAGAAAATGCGGTGGAATTTTTGGAAAAGCATATTGTTGTTTTTGTGCATGAAGACTATTTCTATTTTTAGGAGAGGGTGCTGATGTCATTTATGGATTGTGCACTAGTTGAGGCTTTCAAGGAGATGAGCACAACTATAAATAATGGGCCAACAATGATGATTACATATTTTTGCACCGACAATTATCCAAGGGTTTTTGTTGGTTGATTGCTTTCATTGTGTGTGCATTTTCTCACCTCTTTTCCTCTTCATTTTGGGGTTCGAGTCATGAAGCTGTAGACAGAGATCCTCAGATTCAATCTACCATAGTCATCCACAACATATTATATCTCCTAGAAGTTGGCAGATAAGAGTCTAAGTTGTGATCTTATAATCCCTGGAAACTTTTTGTAACTTGGAGGAAAGTGGAAGTTGAATTCTTTAGACCATGATGTAATCAGACAGGTCTGAATACTAAATGACTGATTAATCCATTTACTTGTCTCTTATGATTTTATGCTTGTTGTTGAGATTATTTTTGTCTCAATTCCCCGATCAAGTGATTCAGAATGTGAAATAACTTATTCAACACGAATTTCATTATTGATTACCCTGTTGATTTTCTGCTTACATGAATTGTTGAATGGAAGTAGTTTCACTTCCCCATACAACATGTGAATTCTCCATTTGTTTCTACCATAAATTTAGTTTGTGAGCATTTCTATTCAGTAGACCCCTATGTTGAGATATTGTAACTTCAAAGAATATTATATTTGTACTTTATTATTTCGGAGATGTTTCATTCCTCCGTGAAGATCTTATTGTATATCACGAGATGTTTATTCCTCTGTCGGAATGTGGTAACTCGGGTTATTAGACTTCCCTAGTGGGGGTCGGCCCTGTATGTGTCATGTGGGTCAAAGGTTTATTAGACCACCCTAGAGGGGTCATCCCAGTCAGTTGTAGTGGGGTATTTAACCCATTGGTTAAATACGAGCCTACGCGTACTTGTGTAAAAGATATGTCAGAGTAGTGTATAAATAGAGGAGGTGTGTTCCTCATTTGACACACACACTCACTTGAGAAAGGCGCACTTGTGGAGGAGAGGTCTGATATGGAGAAGGAGGAGCTCATGCTCAGGGTTTGCATCTTTGTATATTGCTGGTCATCTATATTGAGGAAGCTTTACTGGGTTTTCTACCACATGAGGGTTTCCCAGGATAAATCTGTGTCTCTTGTGTTTATGCTATGCTTGTTGTTTCTTCAGTGATCCTGTATATGTTATTATTGTGAAATGGAATGCAATGCTGCTATTTTCTGTCTTAGCATATTGAATTTTAACATGGTATCAGAGCTAACCTGAAGGAAGGCAAGGTATGGCACTTACGACACTTGCTTTACTTACGACAATTTGAAGGTTAGGGTTTTACATAGCAAAAACCAGTCATCGTGAAACTTTCGCTATAAATCCATTTCTGTGAAGTTTCAGGGTCTGAAAAGTTTACAGGTCGAAGATAACATCCCCAGGTACCTTGTGTCCAAAGGGAACCCTCAGATTCGTTGTACTTTATGAGTTATGATCAGTACAAGTTAGGGTTTCTGCCTCTTCCAGATCTCAGTCAAAATCAGGTAACCTTGGAAAAAGGGTCATAACATGGGCTAGGAAGCTCCAAATGAAATTTCATAAAAAGTGACAGGTAGTACACAGACTGTACTATTTCAGAAAACGTTTTCAGAGGCCGAAGGTGAACCAGTGACACGTGGCACGCCGTACAAGTTTGCTCTCTTGTTTTATCCCATAAACAGGTCACGTTGCGACACTTGGCATAACTCTCTCTCAGAGAGTCCAATTGAGGTCATACCTATCAGGATAGAAAGATAACAGGGCGAGCTATCTCAGAAAAAAAATTTCAGAGGCCGAAGTTCAAACAATGACACGTGGCATGCCGTACAAGTTCGCTCTCCTGTTTTATCCCATAAACAGGTCACGTTGCGACACTTGGCATAACTCTCTCTTAGAAAATCCAATTGAGGTCAGACCTATCAGGATGGAAAGATGACAGGTCAGGCTACTGCAAAAAAAAATTTCAGACCCTGTGGAGCAAAAATTTCAGAGTTATAGCAGAAACAATCAGTTACATATTTCTGTCAAAACAGAATTATTTTTGGAGCACCTTTATTCATGGCTTCCGAAATTTAGGGTTTCGGAGAAAGTTAGAATTTTTGGAATCGGAATCCACGGCTGGAAGCTCCTCAGAAAAATAAGAGTTTAGAGCCTTGGATCAAACCTTTTGATTGAGCAGAAGGGTGAGCTTCATCGAACCCTAGTTCGGGTTCCTGTCCAGAAGATCCAGAAGTTTCGAAGGCAATTTTGAGGGGTCAAATTTTGGAGATTTCAAAAGTGAAGTATGCTAGTTTGATCAGCTCGGCAAGACACATCCTTCCATCCATTCAGAAGCATGAAAGTCAAAGATTGAATTTTTAGGGTTTCTCTAGCAAGCCCTAATCAAGCTCCAAATCAAGTTTCAGGGGGAGTTGAGGCTAAGGCCTTACATAAGAAGAATACAAGAAGTCTCGACAGGTATGACTTAAGGAGGTTCGGGTATGTCTTGAAATATGATTCTTGATTAAGTTCATAATGTGTTTGTCTTCATATTATTTATTAGTACAATCTTGATTATTGTTAGAATTGACTTATCACCCTAGTAACAGTATGAATGCATGTGAATGATCGAAGACATTCATTGATTAGGGCTATATGATTGTACTAATGCATTATGGTGTTGTGTGAGGTTGATGTTGTCTACTAACAAGATACAGGTACATCACAAAAGACAAATCAAGTTCCATGACCATGACAACATGAAGACAAAGACTCATCCATAATATTTGTTCTACTTACGAGGTATGTATGACTTTGTTATATTATGCTTAACCTATGAGACATGCAGGTTTTAGCTCAGGATCTCTAAATCATTGAAGAGATTGTTTAGGTATGTTGTACATAACTAATCCAGATATGTTTTCTTATGTCAATTTAGAATCTTACCTTGTGTTAGGATCCCTTATATAAGTATACTTGGTATGATTGGTTATGCTTATTCATAAAGTTAGTAATCAAGGGTTTATGCATATTATGTCTCTTGGCTTGATGATTTAATTAACCAGAAGAGTACTATGATCAAACAAGAATATGCATGAGTAAAAGAAGACTTCCTTGAAACCCTGAATACTAATGATCATGACTATACATATTCAAGATTATTTAGAATTAGAATGTTTGGAGAATATACTAATGAACGTATGTTTGTGTATGAGATCATGAGGATGACACTAGTGCACACTTGAGCATGCACAGTGGTACAGAATGAATACAAGTTCAAAAGACATATAGAAGATCAAGCGGGAGGCAACCACACAAACATAAAAGATAAGTATTTGAGTTGTTATTTGAAATAGTAAATGATATTGCTTGTATGCATATTTGTATTCCTAGAATATATCATGCTGAGTGTAAACATTCATAGAGCATTGAACAGTATACTACTAATATGCATATGATTGGTATGTTGGACAAACATTCCGTTGTTGCTTTTCTAGAATGAAACCTCTTTGCTGACATGCTGAGAGCTGTGCACACTCTCGATAGTATGTTCTGGTAGAGATGGAAGGCATCTAGATAGCCACTGTATGCATACAGGATATGGGAAAGTGTTGTGCCAAAGTATTGGTCAAAATAGTTGCATAACTATGTAAATGATATATGTATGCATAATAGGTTATCATGTCAATATGATTTGATGATTATGAAGTATTACTAATCATGTACTTAATTTTGATATGTAGGAAAGATCATGATGAATGATGAACACTGAACAAGCGATGGATGTTAAACAAAAAAAAAAGATTTTCAAATCAAACACACTATAGAAGGCTTGTGGCTAGAAGATTCTCTTAGAAAGAAGAAGAGAATCATGATGAGATGTTTGCTCCAAGTGGCTAGATAAGACCATTCTCTTAATGGTGTAATTAAAGAAGAAGTGTGAATCAGGTTCTGTATGGGTTCCCAGTATCGATAGTAATTGATGAGAATACATGTGAGGATTGCATCATCCTTGAACACAAGTTCTAAAGTGACCTATAGACAAGTGTCTCCGAGAAAGAAGAGGGATTGTATCATCCTTGAACAGTTGTTCTAAAGAGAGCCGTAGACGTATGTCTTCGAGAATGAAGTCCTTGGTGGACTTGAGGGGATTGGATCATCCCTGGACTTTAGTCCTAAAGAGAGCCGTAGACGTATGTCTTCGAGAATGAAGTCCTTGGTGGACTTGAGGGGATTGGATCATCCCTGGAGTTCAGTCCTAAAGAGATCCGTAGACGTATGTCTTCGAGAATGAAGTCCTTGGTGGAATTGAGGGGATTGGATCATCCTTGGACTTCAGTCCGAAAGAAGAGCCGTAGACGTATGTCTTTGAGAATGAAGTTCTTGGTGAACATGTGAGGGGATTGGATCATCCCTGGAATTCAGTCTGAAAGAAGAGCCGTAGACGTATGTCTTCGAGAATGAAGTTCTTGGTGAACATGTGAGGGGATTGGATCACCCCTGGACTTCAGTCCGAAAGAAGAGCCGTAGACGTATGTCTTCGTGAATGAATTTCTTGGTGAACATGTGAGGGGATTGGATCACCCCTGGACTTCAGTCCGAAAGAAGAGTTGTACACGTATGTCTTCGTGAATGAAGTTCTTGGTGAACATGTGAGGGGATTGGATCATCCCTGGACTTCAGTCCGAAAGAAGAGCCGTAGACGTATGTCTTCGAGAATGAAGTCCTAAATGTACGGTTGAGGATTAATTCATCCTTGGACGTGGTCCTAAATGTACGGTTGAGTATTAAGTCATCCTTGGACGTAGTCCTAAATGTACGGTGGAGGATTAAGTCATCCTTGGACGTAGTCCTAAATGTACGGTTGAGGATTAAGTCATCCTTGGACGTGGTCCTAAATGTACAGTTGAGGATTAAGTCATCCTTGGACGTGGTCCTAAATGTACGGTGGAGGATTAAGTCATCCTTGGACATGGTCCTAAATGTACGGTTGAGGATTGAGTCATCCTTGGACGTGGTCCTAAATGTACGATTGAGGATTGAGTCATCCTTGGACGTGGTCCTAAATGTACGGTTGAGGATTGAGTCATCCTTGGACGTTGTCCTAAATGTACGGTTGAGGATTGAGTCATCCTTGGACGTGGTCCTAAATGTACGGTTGTGGATTAAATCATCCTTGGACAGTAAATCCAGTAATTCTGAAAGGAAGGATAGTCCTAAATGAATTGAGTGGATTAGATCATCCTTGGACAGTAAATCCAGTAATTCTAAAAGGAAGGATAGTCCTAAATGAATTGAGTGGATTAAATCATCCTTGGACAGTAAATCCAGTAATTCCGAAAGGAAGGATAGTCCTAAATGAATTGAGTGGATTAGATCATCCTTGGACAGTAAATCCAGTAATTCCGAAAGGAAGGATAGTCCTAAATGAATTGAGTGGATTAAATCATCCTTGGACAGTAAATCCAGTAATTCCGAAAGGAAGGATAGTCTTAAATGAATTGAGTGGATTAAATCATCCTTGGACAGTAAATCCAGTAATTCCGAAAGGAAGGATAGTCCTAAATGAATTGAGTGGATTAAATCATCCTTGGATAGTAAATCCAGTAATTCCGAAAGGAAGGATAGTCCTAAATGAATTGAATGGATTAAATCATCCTTGGACAGTAAATCCAGTAATTCGAAAGGAAGGATAGTCCTAAATGAGATTGAGTGGACTAATCATCCTGTAAATAGATTGGGATTGCCTCGTCCCTAGACATGGTGAGATGTCTTAAAGTGATAAGGACTAATCATCCTGTAAATAGATTGGGATTGCCTCGTCCCTAGACATGGTGAGGTGTCTTAAAGTGATAAGGATTGATCATCCTGTAAGTTGATCTGGATTGCATCATCCATAGACATGAGAGTTGTCTTAAACCGAGAGGGACTGATCATCCCGTAAACGGATCAGGATTGTATCATCCTTGGACCTATGTCCTAAAGTGAGAGGGATTGATCATTCCGTAATTGGATCTTGTGTGTTGCAGGGTATGCTGCTATTGTGTATACTTGTATTGATGAGGATACTTGTATTGATGATATGTATACTTGTATTGATGAGGATACTTGTATTGATGATATTTATACTTGTATTGATGATGTTGTTGATCGTGATGATCTAGATGACGATGTTGTTGATCGTGATGATCTAGATGACGATGATGTTGATCGTGATGATCTAGATGACGATGCTGCTGATCGTGATGATCTAGATGACGATGCTGCTGATCGTGATGATCTAGATGACGATGCTGCTGATCGTGTGATGACGATGCTGATGATCATGTGTTGACGATGCTGATGATCGTGTGATGACGATGCTGATGATCATGTGATGACGATGCTGATGATCGTGTGATGACGATGCTGATGATCATGTGATGACGATGCTGATGATCGTGTGATGACGATGCTGATGATCGTGATGCTGATGACGATGCTGATGATCGTGTGATGACGATGCTAATGATCGTGAGATGATTCTGATGATCGTGAGGATCCAAATGTTGATGTTGCTGTAGTTGTTCGAGTGCTGCAGAAGATAAAGACTCAGTACTAAAGATGTTGATGTTCCAGTATTGAAGATGTTCCAGTAACTGCTTGAGTTACTGATGATGTTGAGAAAGCTTCCAATGATTTATAGATGTATCATGTATGATGTTGATGACTCCTTGCTCGTGCAGATGCGGTTATAATATCCTTCTCGTTAAGGGAGAGTGTTGAGATATTGTAACTTCAAAGAATATTATATTTGTACTTTATTATTCCGGAGATGTTTCATTCCTCCATGAAGATCTTATTGTATATCAGGAGATGTTTATTCCTCCGTCGGAATGTGGTAACTCGGGTTATTAGACTTCCCTAGTGGGGGTCGGCCCTGTATGTGTCATGTGGGTCAAAGGGTTATTAGACCACCCTAGAGGGGTCGGCCCAGTCAGTTGTAGTGGGGTATTTAACCCATTGGTTAAATACGAGCCTACGTGTACTTGTGTAAAAGATATGTCAGAGTAGTGTATAAATAGAGGAGGTGTGTTCCTCATTTGACACACACACTCACTTGAGAAAGGCGCACTTGTGGAGGAGAGGTCTGCTATGGAGAAGGAGGAGCTCATGCTCAGGGTTTGCATCTTTGTATATTGCTGGTCATCTATATTGAGGAAGCTTTACTGGGTTTTCTACCCCATGAGGGTTTCCCAGGATAAATCTGTGTCTCTTGTGTTTATGCTATGCTTGTTGTTTCTTCAGTGATCCTGTATATGTTATTATTGTGAAATGGAATGTAATGCTGCTATTTTCTGTCTTAGCATATTGAATTTTAACACCTAGTGAATATGTGCATTGGTCAATTGCGATCAAAATCATTTAAAGTTCTTATAAAAATATTTTATGTTCAACATATTTGAATGGTGTTATTGCAAAATATTTTGTTGAAGTTTTGAAAACTAAAAGTAATAGTGATATACCACTTGAATTAGAAGTCCACTGATTTTAAAGTGAGATGGACATCATTGTTTAGGGAATTGTTCATAGACTAGATTTTTCAGGACTCTTGAGATGTTGCTTTCCTCTAGTAATATTCTTAGGGCCTCGAATTGAGAGATATAACAAAATCAAAGACCATAGACTGTGGAGAAGGACACTACCAGAGATTGTAGAGGAGACTATCTCGATGAACAATGAAGGCAGAAGATATCCTTTGGTGAGATATCCCAAAATATTCCAAGACTACAATGTATAACAAAGAAATGACCTTCCTGAATAGTGTATCCTCTGGTGAGATATCCCGAGATATTCCAAGACTACAATGTCTAACAAAGAAATGAACCTACATGAATAGCAATGGTAAGCATGTTGAAATTCAAGATATGTCCTCTAGCAAACTAGATGCTCTCTAGGTATCGGTGCAAAGTCTAATAAAATCCTATCAGGAATGGATGGGATGAAGTGGACCAGTTTGGCTAATCCCAAGGGAAGCCAAGGTACTAACTACATGAGTTCTCCTAACATTTGAGGAAAAAGAGATGAATCTAGTAATGGGTTCAATTAACTACTTCATCGGGATTGGTAGATGGTCTTGTGCCAAAGTAGATTGGAGTGGGTTAAAATATATACATTCAAATTTTAATAACTTTTAAGTTTATAAACTTAAATATCTATATTTTTCACAAAAACATTGTCAACAAAGTAGCAGTGAAGGTCATTAAGCAACATATGTCTCACAACAAAATGCATGAAATTTTCAACACAATTGCATAGCCATTTCACGAAATTTGAGACTCTTGCTATAACATAAACGTTGTTTGTAGATTTTCTAGCAAACAAGGGGTGTAGATTCCTAGAATGTCCTGGTTATTAGAGCTAGTTCTTATTGTTAATTGGTAGTGGCTATGGGGTCTTGGTCAAAGTTCTCCAACTTTCTTTTTCGGAATTACTCTAGAATAGAAAGCTGTGCAGCTTGCATGTTTCTACATTGTCTAAATTTCTAATGTGTTTGCAAATTATTTGTAGGGATCGGTACAGAATGGGAAAGCAAGGAAAATGGGAGGCTATCATGGATCTTGAGGTACAAGACCTCAAAGGAAAGATAACCTTTTCTAGTAAAGATTTGGTTTGGTCTAAAATATATCGAGAAAACCAGAGCATTGATCACGTTGCTTTAGTCCCTTCACATAGAGTTGAGGACTTTATCAAAGGAGACGAAACAAAACCCAATGCTCCATGCACTTTCCTATGGAGACAAAGCAAAAAACCAGGAAAAAGAGATAGTGTTGCATAACGATATGAAGTGTAAGTATTTTGAAAGTACATTATCTACATATTATTGTTGAGATTGCATTTATCATCCATAGTATTTACTAATGTTTCAAAATTTGCTACACAGTTATCAATGTTCATATGGTCCAGATGATAAAAAAGGAGAGCAATTAACTAAACAAAGGACCTCACAGAAGAGGGGTTTCCAATGCCATTTCATTGTGAAGGTTATGGTTTAATTTCTTCATATAGCAATTTTAACTTGCAATATGTACGAGCATCAAGATGAGGATGCATGGCCCTGTCATGGAAAACATGGCACTTTAGGTAACGTGAGGACATTGCGTAAGTCAAAGCTTTCAAAGGACATTGTTGCCTATGTGGAGAGTTGTTACCTTCTGGGAGTGCCCATTGATTCGGCTTAGAAAATGCACATCGAGAGGCATGTTGACATGGACTCGACAGCTCAAGATAGGGATCTATTCCCACTTAGGAGAGATATTGTAAAAATACATACCCGGTTGATGAAGGGTAAATACCAACTTCACTGAAAGGATGAAATGAGTGTCAACTTATGGTATCAAAAGCGACCAAAAGATTTCTTTTTTTACCAAAAGCCCAATGGTCGTAGTGTCCCTTTTATCATGGGAATTCAAACAAAATGGATGTTGGATACCATGGTCAAGCTGTCCTGCAACAACATAATAGCAATGGATTCAACGTTTAGTATAAATAAATATGGATTAAGTCAAATGTCAATGATTGATTTGATATGCATATTTGAATTGTACCCATTCAATATTATCGATGACTTGAATTTGACATGACATGTTCTTTGAATATGGCAGTATAAACTTTACACACTAGTGGCATTTGATGAAAAACAAAGTGGCGTTCCATTAACATGGTTTGTGGAAAAATGAAATACAACAACTGATATTGCACTATGGTTGAAGCGACTCATGCAGATATGTTACCAAATCGGTCCTAATTGGAAATTCAATGCCTTCATGGTTGTTGATGCATTGGCTGAAATTTCTGCCTTGAGATAACTTCAATGTTCTTATGCTACAATATATCTTGCATTTATTCTAAGAATATCACACTTAAATTCTCTAAATATGGCAGGAGGGCCACAGGGTGTGAGGTGATCTTGTGTGTTTGGCATGTACGAAGGGTGTGGAAAAAAAGGGTACAATTTGGCCAACAGTAAATAAAAAAAAGATCATATGTACAATGATTTAGGTTTCATCAGGAAACACAGTTTCAATGATGATGTGGATGATGCAATCTGTGGATTTTTTTAGCGAATTTGAAGATAAGGGGAAGTTATTAGACTACTTCCATAAGAACTGGGTTTCCAGTGATAAGATTCGTAAGTGCACAAACTCTTGATGGTGTTTTTGTTTTTATCTTTCATAAAGATGTTATACATGTTCATGAACTTGTTTATTTACATTTAGGGATGTGGGTGAAAGTATATCGGGATTTCCCTCATGCCAATCAAGAGACCAACAATGTTGTTGAGTCATACCATTATTACCTGAAGACCATCTTTCTATGATCGAAGGAAGACATGTCCTCGGAGGATGGATTGGTTATTGTACATGCTCATAACAAGTGTCAAAACTTGTTATCAATACAAATAAATTTTGAAAGAACAAGGATAATTGAACAATTATAAGAACGAGAAGCAATATGAATGATCAGTGGAAAAGGCCAAAATAATTCCAGACAATTATTGGTGTCCTAATGAGAGTATAGCTAATGCTTATTTGGTGAGGAATGAAATTAATCCTGGTAAGGTATACCTTGTCAAGTGATATCATGCAAATTTTATAGTGTGCGAATGCCCATGGTCTATTCGTGGGAATATTTTCAAGCATTGCATAAAGGTCAATTGGTTATATTTCAACTCAAGCAATTCAAAACCATTACTTCATCGGGATGCAATGGCCAACACACTCAATGACCCTTCCAAAATAAGTATTGAGCCCCACAACCTTAGTGTAGATGTCAACATTGATCTTGTGTCCACCGATAGTGTTCATGCAAATGTGGAGGAACTTCATCTTTCTAGAGAGGAGATGTTTAGATACATACGGTTGATTCAAAACATCCCCCCTACTAGTGTGAGTAAGACCAAACAATTGAAAGATATGGTGAAAAATTTGTTGGAAGAGACCAACAATCAACACATTATGGATTTTGAATTCACGGTTGGGTTGGATGGTCTTGATTTTTCTTTGAAGAGAAAGAAGAGTTTCCTAAGCCCTACAAAGAAACAAAGAAGAAAAAAACAATATAGTGAAATGGAAATTGATTTGAATGTCCCGGCATGTGAACATGAACCATTTCATTTTCACTACCTCAACAAACGTGGACGTCCTCCAGCAAAGAAAGCACTACCTATGGTCCCAGGTTAGTCTCATTGATTGATGAGAGGAATGGGTTTAGATTACCCTTTTTACCCATCACCAGTAATTAACATGTGTTTTATTTATATTTTTTAGATGTGCAACAACCCACAATGACAGCCTCAATCCAAATCCAATTGGAAATGCAAAACCATCCAACCTTTCCCGCCATTTCAGGTACATTTCATGGGACTTTTCACATGTATTAAGAGTGAATTGTTCTTAAAATCGTATGTTGCATATCCATTACTTGCGTTCATGTTTGCAGAGGTTCAACAATCCGCAACCCTAGACTAAATTAAAATCGATATGGAGCTGCAACATGCCCAATTTCTGGACAAGTCTCTAATTAGTGATCTGCAAGGTTTGAAAAAGGATATGTTTTCAACTCTTTTTCTAATGCATTGATTTTTTTGCAATCTTGGGTTACAAATCCAATGGTTTTATTTTTTGATGTGTTGATGTGTGGAAATGTGAAACACTCCTTGTTCGTGGAACCAATCCAAGGCCATGGGGATATGCAAAGAATTCCTACGTTTCTTACTATGTCAGGTAGGTCTAATGAAACTCTCGTAAATCCCTAATCCCTAATCAACTTCTTGCTATGAACTATGCCAATACGGTCTATAGTGACTATTTATGTTTTTCATTACAGATACAATTAATTTATTGAGGGGTTTCCTCCTTCCAAACATGCCCAACCGGTTGATAATTCTTTGATTGGTTATCTACAAGGTCTGGAAAATGCCATGGTTTGTACTCGTTTTCAAATACCCTTTATGCATAGCCATCCTTTAACATATGATGTGTTGATGTGTGCAGATGTGCAACACTCCCTGACCCTTCCCGCAATCCAAGGCCATGGAGATATGCAAGGCCATCCTCCTACCGAACATGGTTGGTTCATTGCCAAAGCTCAATTTGCAAACAGAAAGAAAAGCAGTTCTACAATTGCAATGCCACATGCTAACATACAATGAAATCATTTGAGTGTCGGGATTTAATATTATGTGTCAAAATTATGTCCATTAATTTATTTTTTCCAAGAACATTGTAGTCTTTTCCGCTTTACAGAAAGAACTGCCATGTAAGGTGTAACTCCCATGTTCTCTCATATTGCCATGTTCTATCACACTATGAAGTATAGTCTACTACTGCTATTTTCGAGTATCCCTTGACCGTAGTTTCGGTAAAAGATTGTTGTGGCATAAATGTATTCTCATTAATGAAAGATATCTTCTTTGGGGTGACATACCTTCTTTAGTGGAATATTTGTTCTAATTTCTTCAAAATTTTCTCTTTATTTTCCAACATTGTCCTACGAGTTTCTCTTTAAGGTTTAAGTTACAAAAGGTTACAACCATATCTTAGATGTGCATATAGACAAGGAAATACTTTCTAATAAAATTCATATTCCAAAATATTAGGTCAACTTCTTTCCTTGAAGAGTGGAAGCCACAAGCCTATTTTAAAGGACACCTCCCAATCAAAAAAAAATTTCATGCATAACTTCTTCAGCGACTATTCTTTGGGAGGACATAGAGTTCCAAAGGTCAACAAAAGCTTTCCAATAAGTGAGGTCGAATTAAGCGTTGTTGCTTTTCTCCTTTAACAACAACATGCACCCTTTTTAGTATTTTTACTTGGCTGCATTAGCAATTTGAAATAAAGCTTGGTAGAAAGGCTCAGTAAGGAAATTATCTATCTTCTTGTAAAAATAGAAAGAACAAAAAGTAGTCTCACTGGACAAACTTTTTTACAAGCAACATGAATGTATGAATGTCAATGTAATGGGCCCTTGAATCTTGGGCTCCTGGAAAAGGAAAAGTGCTAAAAATAGCAATTTTCTCAAGATCTGCTAGCTCTGGAAGGAATTCAGATCAATGTGCATGTCATTATGTTGAAAGAGGATATCCAAATTTGGTCTTTCCCCTTAAAAGGCATTGGCCAAATCTGGTTTTCATGGCACCAAGAATAAAGAGAATGAGCTAGGGTTTAATGAAATTGTCAATGCAAGATATTTCCACCCCGGAATGATTATTGTTTGTTTCTTATCTAGTTGAATTTTGTTTCCTTTGGAATCCTTTTCTAGATTCCCCCAAATTTAAAAACAAACCAATTGATTTGTTTTATACTATAGTTGTTCAATGAGAACATTGTTGTTAGTAATCGAAAGCACAATGGTACCATGCAAGGCTCCCCAAAAGTTCATCTTGCAAGTTCAACACGAGGTAATGATCATATCTTTGAGTAATTCCCATAGATATTATTGTTTTTTGTATATGTATATGAATACAATTTATAGAAAAAGAACACACTACTTGGGTACTTTGTTCGTTGTGTACTTCCAGATTGGGGTAGGCCTAGGTTGAGGTATGTGAACAACAACATCGCTAGCTGTAACAATTTATTATGTGAACTCTATCAATTCAATTTATTCTTGGCACAAGAAATGGGGTGGAATCCTAACTTGGATGTAGGAGATGTTCAATTGAAATAATTTCCCTTGTTCTTGCAAAACCAAGTCGAATGGGAGTTGGACATGAGATTCTTCTACAAATGTAAGTTTCTTTATGAGATACACATTAGAGGGGAGCATGGAATGCCTGACACTATTCTAGATTGACAAACTCTAAATTTTTTCCACTGCAAATTCTAAATTATGTCCATTGTATAATTTAAATTAAAAAAGGTAGGGTTGGATTGGGATTTCAATGAAAGGAAAAATTGTATGTACAATAATAATCTCACTTCAGGTATAACAATCTCGAAGTTGGAATGTATATTTATTGAAGATCCAAAACATATCTTACGTTTATTTATGTTTTTCAATAAATGGTTATTCAGTCAGTAAATCCATATACCATTGAAGGACAAGCACTATTACCAACATTAATTACAAAGTGTTGGTGTAAATACTGATCTAAAGGTTTTCCAATGTAGACCCAGGTACTTCGCGGTGCAAGATACCAACAAAACCCCTATTCACCGGCCCTTTCGGCAATAGACTGCAAGCAGCCTGAGGTCTCACCCGAGGCAAAGCTGAGGGGGTCGTTGCGGAATCAGGTTTCCATAACCTGGTGATGCGAGTGCCTAAACTGACTGATGCGCAACATGGAAAGAACTTTGACGCTGCGAATAAAAGCCTGGGCGACGTCTTGTACTTCGTGTCGATTATGACTGCGCGGTATTAATGGGCTATAGCAACAGGTCAACGCAAAGGGTATATACACTTCCTTCCATATATCTCTTTATGGGTTTGATATGATGATAAGCTATCAACAGCTTATCTCGCAGCACTTATGATGGATCAGCGCATCAACCAGACCGCGCATTCACTTTAAGACCTGATCACACTAACCAATCTTACTTAACAGTCTTAATCATTCATCAACACTTAGACCGATTCAAACATATGTAATGGAATGAATTATACAATGCTGCGCGCCCTGATGCAACACTTCAACTTCAACAGTTAGCTCTGTGATTATTTAACAGATCCAGACATTCAAAGACTTATAGATACTCAGAATTAACATTCATCCATATATGAAATACTTAACATCTTATTCCCATCTCTTCCGCGGCGAATATAGATAAAAGCAACAAATATCCGATAACTGTAACATCAAGCATTCATATTAATCAATCGAACAATGGCAAACACACAAAGCAATCACATAACATGGTATTTAACGTGCTTCACCCCCCGGATGGAGGCTACATCCACAAGAACTATTGTTATAATATCTTTAGGGAAGGGTACAATAGTTCTTTGTTTGCGCACTCAGCTGCAGATGCTCTCTTCTCTCTCAAAATTAGGTCTCTGCACACTTAGCTGCAGAGCCTTTACAATAGCTTCAAGCTTACAAACTCTGATAATATTCAATAATAACCAACAAAAACGAAGAGTAACCCTTCCCATACAAAATCATGCCTTATTTATAGATCAAGACCCACAGGTCATGTCTTTACATTTTGAAGGCAGAAACCCTTAGATTTACCAAACTGTTGCGTGCATGCCAATAGGTTTCTCTTGCCGATTTTTTCCTTCTTTCATGGCCTTTAGACGACTGGTTCAAGTAGTAGTTCTCTTTGTGTGCGACCAGTCACCTCCCTCCTGATCTGCACCTACCCACCGCTTGGTAGTTATCAAGTATCTTTTCCAAAAAATAGAACTTCGATGACCTAACCGGAATATGTGTTGTCTTCCGTCCAACACTCTTCTTAGCTGGATCTTCTGTTGACCGAACACATCGCATTATTGTTCTCCTTGCAGCACTGACATCGCATCTCTTCCAACACTGCGTGGCATTCAACTTCATAGCATAACAAAACTTATCCCAAAATTGTTCCAACTGAACTACGCTCAGCTCTGCAGTTCTCAAAATCCTTCCTACTCAAAATGCCCCACTTGGGTCAGGCCCAACATGACCCTAACACTTACATGTGGCTCACCCCCGAGCCACTTGTAGGTGCATCTTCCTCCATCTGGTCCACCGCCTGTGGAGCTAGCTTCGCAGCGAAGTCATTGTATGTATCAATCAAATTCTCGGCTGCGGTCTTCGTATCATGCTCAACTTGCTTAACTTTATATAGCATCTCAGGTGTGATATCCTCGACAATTTGACCTTCCACCTGTGTTTGATTCTCGCGCAACTCCTTTAATTTTTCCTCTATCTCTTGCAAGATTTTGTTGACGTCCTCCAATAATGGTTACGACTTATCGCCCATTTCAGTTTCTTTTTCTTGTAAGGCTTTTACTTCCTTCTTGAGGGTGTTTATTTCTCTGTACTTCGAAATCCTATCTATTGGTAGTAGGGACTTCACTTTTGCATCTAACTTATCTAGTACGGCTTGCTTATCTTTCACTTCCTTATTTACTTGTAGCAATCTCGGGTCTTCTTCGAGGGCAGTGAATGACTTCAACGCCGCCTCTAATAGACTCTGGCACTTAGCCACTTCGGCAACAATATTCTCTGCTGCGGTCTTGACCTCCTGTGTCCTTAGCTGTTGCTAATCTGGTGGGGTCTATGGGTTTATCTTCGCCTTCAAGGCAACAATGTCAGCCTCATGGATAATCTCCATGTCTTGCATCTTCGACTTAAGATTGGTTACAAGTTCACCAATCTTAACAATAGTATCCACTGGTTCCTGTTGCACTTCAAATTCATCCATGTCATCTGCGATGACAGTGATCGTGGATTCCAGTCTTAGCCGATGATCATGCTCATCCTGTAGTTCCATAGCTCTCCGTGAGCTATTTGCCTCCAACTTCTTGTTAGCTGCTTGCAGCTCAGCTTGTCCTTTCAGCGCATCTGTGGTTCTTCCATGCATTTCTTCAAAAACTTGCAACTGCAAGTAATGTAGGGCTGGTAATGGTATCTTTGCAAGATCAAGTTCCACGCGCTCCACATTCTTCGTATCCAACATTACTTGATCAGGTAAAGGAAACCTTATAGATAATGGTTGCAGATGGAAAACACGGGACCTTGTGGGAACGGTGATTTGCTTCCACGAAGTCCCTGCCGACTCCCCTTCAGCCTTTGATTCCTGCGGCAAGGGTAATCTTTTTCTTACTT
Organism: Larix kaempferi; assembly: GCA_027924585.1. NCBI lineage: Eukaryota > Viridiplantae > Streptophyta > Pinopsida > Pinales > Pinaceae > Larix > Larix kaempferi. The sequence continues at coordinate 4,074,036 of BSBM01000070.1, forward strand.
CATCAAATTTTTGTGAAATCCCTTGCAGTGTAGTCAGGTTTTGGTCCAAACTGTCCTGAATCTCCTTTTCTTTATTCTCCTTGTTAGTCGAGAGCTCCTCCATCTGCTCAGTGACCTTCACGGTGATCATTATGTAGTCATCCTCGCGAAGCACTATGTCCAATTGATCTTTATTTGCTTTTTGTTTCTTCCTTGGTTCCTTACGCACTGAAGGGCTGCCAGTGTCCTTCCTCTTTCATAACTCTTTTTCTTCTACTATGGGACATGGGATAGGGTTATCCTCGCCAAAATCACTTTGGACGTCCACAACCTCAACTCGGATTTCAACTAGCCATTCTTTCATGATGTTCTCAATATCTTTCTCATACATATGGTAGTTTCCTGGGTACTAGTCAGGATTCTTCGTCTGTGCTTTAGCTGAAATCGAGATGCATTTCATCGCAGCATAAAAGTTGACAATGCGGATATATTTGCTTGTTACTTGCTTTGTTATTCGAGGCGTAAGCATGATGGCCCCGCGCAGCTAGTCATAATATGTGTAAAAGACCAGTGTTGTCTCATCCTGTCTTTCAAGATTCAAATTTGCCCAAAGGTTCTGATAGCGAACACCTCTGCAGTCCGAAGTGTCTGTGATCACTCCAACGTACTGCTTCGGCTCCTTCCATCGCACAAAGGAAATCAACAATATTATCCAGGTGAAATAGAAGTATCCACCATCAATCTGCATGTCATTCAGTTCCTCTAGGAACTCATTCAGTAGATATTGACACCAATTAAATTCTTCTCCTTCAGCGGTTGTGGCGCCAAGTAGTACTGCGCCTGCAGAGACTTCTAACGGTTTGCACTTTCTGAGAATTTTTCCTGCTAACAGCTGCATGACAAACCTTATTGCTTGGTCATTTATGTCATCCATCTGGAATCCTCACTTCCCTTTGACAATAGACCGCATTTGCTTCATTAACGCGACTACCTCTTTATCCTTGCTTTTCCCCTGAAAAAAAATCTTTAGATCTTCTCCCCTTTTGCTCAACCTAGTTATCCGATGGATCAAGTCAATTGTCAGGTCGATGTTCTATTCAAGCCATAAATATTCCTAATGGATGTGTTCCATCAGAGTTCGCACCACCGCATGGAACTCTGACGATCTGTCAAAGTGTGGAAGCCTGAGTAGATTGAGTAGCCTCGACTTGTCTACTCCGGACAACCAGCTTTTCGCGACCAAAGTTTGGTCGCCTTTTACATTCTTCTTCCAGCACATGTATTTGTCAGGATGGAACTATAGGAACCTCGGCTTGCTGGGTTCTTCTTTTGCATTGCAAGAAGATCATAGTCCTCCCATTTGCAGTCGAGAATCTTACCCAATAGATTTTTGTCCACTTCAACATGCTTTGATATCGGTGAGAGTGGTATCTCATACTTTGGACTCTTCAGTAGTTTAATGGTCGGTGCATCTAGTGCACTCGGTGAGATATAATCTGGGTTCATAGTTAAAGGTATCTCCTTATCGGCAATGGGATTATTTTTCCCCACCGAACTTGTCTTCGGTAGCTTTGTTCTCGGCCCTACTATATTTTTTCCTTTGTCTGGCATTGAGTGACCATGTCTTGGTGATCTTCTTGGACCCTGTTCTAGTTCAGTGACGACTTTCTTGTTTGGGGTTCTCATTAACCCGTCAATCCCTCTGTATCGGAACAACCTCACAGTCTCCTCGACTGTGAACTCCTTGTCAACAAAGGACCTTTGTGACATTCACTTACACACTACTTGGCAAACTAGTGGATAACTTGCAGAACTAACTCAAAAAACAATGTTCGCAAGAATTTCTAAGTGCTTTGGTGACACCCGCGAGTCTAAATGCTACATTATTTATAGGCATGGTTGATCCCCCTCCGCGCCCCTTAACGGTTAGAGAAGCATTAAATGTAGTATTCGTTAGCCAAATCCGGTAGATACTTTGGTCAATTCCTTCATTAACTCATTCAGAATGGTTCTATGTGCATTAAATGCCCAAGCGATCGGTAGGAAAGTACTGTATAATGGCTATATTTTCGACCGACACTGTAACGGCTATTTTTTTGGAGCATTGCATCGAACTACGCAGCAGGTAATCGTTGGTCCTACACAGTTACTTTGTGGTGTCTAATTTATTTTCTCTTCGGGGTTGCCTTTTAAATGTCGCAACAGCGCATTGTTTCTTTTCTTTTCCTTTTCTTTTCTTATCATATATATATATATTTTTAACGTGCAGCTTCAGTAGTGTTGCACGGTACATAGATCTATCTCAACAACTTCATGTACAGACTCTTCGCAGTTTCTAGTGCCCAATTCCAATTGTACTTGGCAGTTAGAAATTTTCCCCTTCTTCTTGATCATACTAGATGCTACGAAGCAAGACTATCGCGGTAAAGTTTTAGTGTGCTTCCATTTATCAAATTGGGTAATGTATCACCGGCTAAAGTAGCTAACTAGACTGCCCCATCGTTAGTAACATGTATAACAGTATATGGCCCAAGTCAATGCATTTTAAACTTCCCAGGAAACTTCATGAATTTACTATCGTACAGGAGGACTAGATCACCTTCCTAGAAAGACTTGCTCTTGATGTGGTGATCTTGCCATGCTTTTTCACGTTCTTTCTGTACTTGTTGGTGGAAGCCTGCGATGAAGCGATCCTCTTCAAGACCAACCAAGTGTAACAACCTTTATTCTAGTGTTGCGCGATCAGCCAACCTTGTAAATGCAAATATTCTCAAGCTGGGAATAATATACTCCATTGGCATTATTGCTTCCTTCCCATAAGCCAATCTGAAAGGTGTATGTCTAGTTAATTTCTTGCATGTTGTTCTGTATGCCCATAATACGGATGGAATGCGTAGGTCCCAGTCATCACGGTTTATGTTGCATATCTTGGTTAGCGAATTCTCGAGTACTTTATTGAACGCTTTGACAGTTCCATTCGCTTGTGGATGATAAGGCGCACTGCGCTGATGATGGATATAGAACTCTTCGGTCAAGGTTTCAATGGTTCTGTTTAGAAAATGAGTGCCTTGATCACTCATAAAAAATTTTGCGTATCCAAATCATGTAAGGATGTTCTCGAAGATAAAATCGACAGTTGTGGCTGCGGTGCAGTCTTTTACTGGTTTTGCTTCTATCACCTACCCAAATTTCTGAGAATTATTATTTTATTTGCAAAATACTTTATGTTAAATTTAATTACAAGGTTTTGTAATTATGATCAATTTTGATCATGGATGAATGTAATTACTGAATATTATTATTTAAATAAATTAATTAGGAGACAAACACCCAAGAGGATTGTTAAATGAGTATTCACTGACCCACTAGGAGGAATGGAAGTTGTTGGAAGGTATGGGACAGATGGCAGCAAATTCACTTCACCACTAGTTGTTGGTTATGGGACAACAACCCCTAAAAATGTGGCATTATCCCCTAGGTGGAGGGAGTGAGCAGGAAGCTCATTTAATGACCCAATAACATCTCAAAAGGCCTAGGCAACCTATAAAGGCAAATTCGAATTGAGCAGGAAACTCTTAATCAATATTTCTGCAAAATATTTTCCTCATGTGCATCAGGTGATCACTGAGAGATTCGAATAGGGAGGCTAGTGGTGACTGTAATCTTAAGTCTGCAATATTGCTGAAAAGAACCAGAGATGCTGGTGTAGGTTTATTTGACTGCTAGCTATTGAAGATTCACAAGATAATTGCTACAGCAAGAAGAAGTCTTATGTCATGATTTTCTTCCTCCTGGTGGTTCAGTGAATAGGCTCAGGGGTCCTAAGACAGTACTTGATTGTTTTCAGGAATTGGTTGGGTGGAACAGTCTTCTTGGGCTGTTTGTTGCCCTACAGATTTTCTCAGGTTCTACAGATTTTCTACTTATTCTCAATTAATAATTCTGTTATGTTTAATTATCATTTTCTGTCTTTCTGCTTCGAAAAAGAATTCAATCCTAGATTTGTTTAAAGGCTGAATGTTTAAGTTTAATGTTGAATTTAAGATTGATAAACCAATATCTATATTTTTCCACATGCTGTTTTGAAGCATCGTACTCTAGTGTAGATACACAAATTAAAGTAGATTAGAAGATACGCAAATGCCATTGATTCAAATAGATAGAATAGTGATTGAATTATGTTTTACTATTCTGCCCTATATTTTGCAGTAGTAAAATTTATTGTATAAAATGGTCCTAAACTATATCATTGTTTCATAAAATATAAGTATTGTTCTCTTCTCTGTGTATATATATTATAGTTTGCTCATTCTATTAGTTTATGTTGTATTCAAGTGTAAATCAACAAACAATGTTTCTACCATAGCTTCAAATTAAACAGTATCATCATCATCATTCACATGATGCAAACGCAAGTAAATACACAGTCATTCTATATTACATTGTTTTCACATTGCACAAATTACAGTTTGACTTCATATTCTATTGTAATTATTTCCAAGAATATTATCCAGCTTTATTGAAACATATTAACCCTTGTTTTGATGCCTTCCATCTCATTCCTCTATATTATAAACCATACGTATTATGAATTGTTTTTATTAATTCAAATAAAAACTGGTTTTCTATCCAACCCTAAGTTGGGTCTTCAATTTCCATTTTATCGTTTTACAATTAGAAACCATTATATTCTACACAAATTTCCGATCAAAACAATGTTCCTTTTAAAAAATATAATATCTTTTCAACTAAACACGATCTAGGGTTTGGCTTGATCTTTTCCACTATCAACGATTTCAATACCATTCAAACAACATACATTACAGAGTTACCATTATTCAACCCTAGCATAAGGTAGGAAACACGATTTCCACTTACAACATTAAGTCGTGATTATCGACTCGACTTGTTTTTCATACATTTTAATTTCATTTTGATTCATGGCTTGAACTAATATTGAGAGACGTCAATCTGGGCATAGCCCAATACCTCTCTTCACTCATCAAAGACAATATATTTTCTATCTTTGTCTTAAACATTACAGTTTCATAATCTTGAAAACAAGTACCACAGATATAACGTTGACACAGAAAACAAACCAGATAACATTGAATGCAATCCATGGTTTATCATTTGAGAAATAGATTTGTATTCATAAATTCATGTGAGTCTCGGCTCCATTTCTTTACATATTAACACATATCAATAGGAGAGAGACTCAACGTTTTTACTAATACACAGTCCCGACTTCAAGAAAATAGTCGTTGTGTTCAGAAAAAGATTTACATCATGTTTTCCAAAACAAAACAGATAGGGTTTACACCCAATCTCAACACTCGAAACCAATCCTCAAAACTTCAACATGGATGAGCTTAACATTTCCCAGTTTCGACGAAGTTAAAAGGTAGAAACCAAAAACCATTTAATTAAACGAAAGTTTTAATACCAAAACAGTTATCATTGTTTTTCAAATGATGCTTCGAGTTTCTTCAAACGACAACGAGTCACGGTTTGAACCAGTAACCATCTTGAAAACCCCTTCAACCACAGTTACAGAGTACCTACGAGGGTTTCTGGAAAGACCCAGAGCTTACCCATTTGAAAGCTCGCCAAACTTTCAAACCCTCGCTCGATTCTCTTTCTCATCACTTGCAACTGACATAAAACGATGGCTTAGATTTAAGATGACTGAAACCCTTTCAAAACTAAAAGATGAAAACACATTGAATGAAATTTTATTCATTCAGGAAAACTTACATTGCTGTAAGTACCAAAGCATTCCACTTTAACCAGCTATAGGATGATTTCCACGATGAAGGTGAGACCGAAAAATCTCTGTCCTTATCTTTCATTCAAACTAAAGGATAAGTTCTAGAACTGTCAGCCCTTGACAGCTTAAACTTGTTACACAGTCTATCAAAACGGCGCCATTGTAGAAGGAAGGGACCTGTAGGCTTCCCAATCTAGAGATCTCGAGGTCGAACCTCATACAAAGTTTAAACTAAAATTTTGGCAGCCTGTCGGCCATAGACCGAAAACAATGGAGACATTAAACAACAATTGCCAAGCTCTTAAACCAAAACCTCGACTCAATTGTTAGGTTTTGATCCAACAAACAACACCAATGTTGATGAACGATCGAAAATGTGCCAGCAATGCTGCATTGGGTCGAACAACCCTAACATTCAATGCACTGTCATTTCACACGTAGGGTAATTGCCATGATGGATCATGGTGGAACGTTTTCACATCCAGCTCGGAGAATATAAGCTCACAACCATTGCTAAGTAGTCTCGGATTACAACCATTACAGCATTCATACATTACGCGGAGTGGTGGTGATCCTGGTCACCAAGAGAATTCATTTCAAACCTTTAATGCAATATCAAAACTCGATTTCATTGATAGCTCAAGCCTTGTGCCATTAATAAACCAGTCGTTTGCCACCCCGCCAATATTTATTACATGTCAGTGTTATATTCCCAACGTTTTTCTCAAACCCTAATACATGACATTATAACGCTATATGTTATACTAAATCATCATCCTAAGTTAGTATGGACTACGAGTTACTTTCCACAATATTATTTCAATGTTTTATCAACTAACTATTATATAGTTCCAAGATAGATCGAACTAGAGACATGTGGTTATTTAGGGTGATATTTCAAAGTTTATACATATATTTTTATGATCCCAAGTCTAAGTTGTAGCGTTAGATTCATGCTATTTTATAGAATAGCCATACGAAGTTTTTATAGTCCCAAGTTTTTATTTGTGGATTTAAGTAATCAAGGTATAACTTCGATATTAGTTAATAGGACAATTTTTGGTCACATTATGATATAGTTCCCCTTATGCCAATCATACAAATGTGATACAAGACTTTGAAAAGGGTTTTAAGAATCACACATAGTTGAAACATTATAGAAATATAATTGGTATAGTCCTTACACAAAATACTATAAACTAACTTAGTGACTTTATCGACATCCATATAAATTTTATTATAGTAAGTATAGGTAGTCTATAGGATAGACATTTCAAATGAATCCATTGACAGAGGATTAACATAAAGTTAACTAATTGATTTGTATGCTTACCTTACCCTCCCACTATAAACTTTAACTTTTGAAAAATATCAATTACATTATAAAGATGAAGGTAATCATTTATCTCAGGGCGACACAAACCAGCTACTATAACATTGAAGAACATAGCAACAAAACCTTCAGCGTAATGACGTACTTAGAGAACTATATTCTAAACATTGTCGAGTAGTAAGATAGCACCTGAAGAAACTATAATTTTAGCAATGAAATTCCATAGCTGCTGACTTGTGGTGAAACGCACTAGAATTATAACATTCTATTTATTTATAATGCTGAAACTGAACTACACGTACTTCATTCTTACCTGTCGTCTGCACACAAGACATTCAATCAGCTTTAGTCTTGTAGCTAAGTAAGCTCCAGGGTACCTCGTAGGACACCCTTATGTAGCCAAGTCAACTGTCAGTATCATCGCAAAAGTGAAAGTGTCGCAACATATTCCCAACATGTTTATTTCATTGTCATCATAATCAGGTTTACTAGTTATGTGTTAACAACTGTCATTATCCTATTGCTGCTAAAACAGAAAAACAAAGCATGCTTAGTACTAACAACTGTACAACTAATGCTGTCATAATCTCAATTATCATTTCCGTAATCATTATTATCATAATTAATGCTATTATAAAAAAATTTAAATTTTTATGAAATTTCAAGATGTTACATGTGGTATTAGAGCTCAGATTCGATGTCTAGGCCTAAATGAGGCCCAAAACACGCGACGGAAAATTTTCATATAGCAGAAAATTGTACTAACATAAAAATGTAATTACTATGTTATCCAGAAATTATTTTCAGTTATAGGTACGGAGAACTCAGCTGAACATTTAAGCGACAGATTTCAGCCAAACAGTCACAGTTCGGGACAACACTATGTATCAGAAGGTCACGGTGAATTAAATAATAGTTCGTCAGAACTGTTACGTGCTTTCCATGAATTAAAAGAAAAAATTAGATTTGTGAAACAAGATAATGAAAGGATTCTGCAAGCACAAGAACAACTAAATCAAGTGATGTTTGAACACATCCAAACAAGGGAACACGAGAGAAACAACGAAGATATTTCCAAAGTTGAGGATATGCCTCACACTGATAAAAATCAGAACATAAAAATCAGTGAGGTAAAGGATAGCTCAACCTCATCAAGAGATGCTATTGAAGTACGCAAAAGGAAACATAACTATACCAGTGACAGCAGTGAAGGAGATTCCAAACCAAGGAGGAAAAATCATAAGGAATATGAACAGATTTCTTTAGAATTCAAGAAGATAAGACCTCCAAATTTCAATGGAGAAACTGAGAAAGGCGAGATAGCCGAATCTTGGCTGTCTGGTATGAAGAAACATTTCCAGATCTATAACTATTCAGAGTTCTTAAAGGTAAAAATGGCTATATATAATTTGACTGAAAAGGCGGATATCTGGTGGAAGGACATCAAAAGGGCAAAGGGCATCAAAGATAAAGATGTAAGCTGGAGTGCTTTTAAACGATATTTTAAGAAGAAGTATCTATCTGAACAGTACTATGAAGAAAAATCTAAAGAGTTCTATGATTTGAAGTTGGGAGGTATGAACATGAAGGAAATGAACAGTAAGTTTATGAACTTATTGAGGTATGTACCATACCTCATAGAAGAAAAACCAAAACTTCAAAGGTACTTGAGCTATTTGCCTTTCGGTATTAAGGATAGAATCGAGTACGCCAGTCCTAAGACCTTGGAAGAGGCAATGGGGAAGGCAGTTTTCTGTTATGACACAAATCGGAAAAGAGAGGGAATGTTAAACTAGAAAAATCATAAGCCCAACAATTTTGAGCAGAAAAAGAAAAATTTCAGATTCAGTGGAAATTCCGGATTTCAAAGGAAAAATTTTCAGAATCGGAATTATCAAGGAAGCAACTCCAGAAACAATTCAAAGCAGAATTCTACAGCACCCAGAAATGCACCTAATAATGCCAAGACTAGTGAGCCAAAGGCACCTATCATATGTTTTGAATGCCAAGGTCCTCATTATGCATCAGAATGTCCATTGAGGAAGCGGAAAGCAAACAACATCAATTCTATACATATTGAACCTACACTGGGAGACGTGGCAAGGGAAATGCCCAGAATCAACGCAGCACTCGACAACAAGCAAGCAGATCATCAAATCTCTATGGTAGAGATTGAAGGTATGATACAAAATCATCCTGTTATTGTTTTAATTGACCCAGGTGCTAGATTAAGTTATATATCACCAGACATTGTGGAAAGTCTTAAACTGAAAACTGAAAAGTTTAGTAAATCATGGCTAGTTAGACTAGCAACTGGAACAAAGAGGAAAGTATCAGATTTTATAGAAAACTGTGTTTTGTCCATGAATCATTTACAAACGAAAATCAATTTGAATATTCTACCTTTAGGTTCTTTTGATATTATAGTTGGGATGGACTGGTTAGAAGCCCATCATGTCATCATGGACTGTTATGGAAAAAGTTTTACATGCTTAAATGACGAAGGAAAAACTGTAGAAATAAAGGGCATCCCAAGGAAGGTAACCCTTAGACAGATTTCAGCCATGCAGGTTAAGAGGGCAGTTAGGAAAGGATGCCAAATGTTTGTAGTAAACGTGTTAAATGATGAGTTTATGGATAAAGATGACAAACTGAAATTAGAGGATATACCTGTCCTAAAGGATTTTAAAGATGTATTTCCTGAGGAGATTCTAGGATTACCACCCAAAAGAGAATTAGATTTTACCATAGAGTTAATACCAGGAGCAGTACCAAACTCTAAAGCTCCATACAAAATGAATATACTGGAGTTAAATGAATTAAAATCACAGTTGAAGGAGGTTATTGACAAGAAGTATATTAGACCCAGTGTGTCTCCTTGGGGAGCACCTGTCATATTTGTTAAGAAGAAAGACGGAACCTTAAGACTGTGTATAGATTATCGCTAGCTTAATAAGATGATGATCAAGAATAGGTATCCATTGCCCCGCATAGATGATTTATTTGATCAGCTGCGTGGAGCAACAGTATTTTAGAAGATTGATCTAAGATCAGGATATCATCAAGTACGGGTTAAGGACAAAGATATTTTCAAGACAGCTTTCCGAACTCGGTATGGACATTACGAGTTCGTAGTCATGCCGTTTGGCTTGACTAATGCCCCAGCTGTATTTATGTGTTTGATGAATACTATTTTGCATAAATACTTAGACAAGTTTGTTGTTGTGTTTATAGACGACATTTTAGTGTACTCAAAAAGCAAAGAAGAGCATGATGAACATTTACGGATTATCTTACAAGTATTAAGAGATCATCAACTATACACCAAATTTAGTAAGTGTGACTTCCACAAAGACAAAATTCAGTATCTAGGACACATAATTTCAGCAGAAGGAATCTCGGTTGACCCCGACAAGATAAGGGCCATTAATGACTGGACGGTTCCTAAAGATGTGTCGGATGTAAGATCATTTATGGGCATTACGGGGTATTACAGAAAGTTTATAGAAAAATTTTCAAACATTGCCAACCCCATAACTTCCTTGCAAAAGAAAGGGAAGAAATTTGTTTTGGATTAGACATGTGTCGACAGTTTTAAGAAATTAAAGGAACTATTGACGATAGCACCTATCTTAAGGATAACAGACCCCAACAAGGATTTTGTAGTTTGTACAGACGCATGCAATGATGGACTCGGTGGAGTCTTAACACAGGAAGGACATGCGGTGGAATATGAATCTAGAAAGATGAAAGTACATGAAAATAACTACTTTACCTATGATTTAGAGTTACTGGCAGTTATTCATTTCTTAAAAATGTGGCGTCACCACCTTATTGGCAGAAAGTTTACATTATTGATAGATAACATGGGTCTGAAATATTTATTAAATCAGACAAACCTGAACACTAGACAAGCTAGATGGTTGACGTTCTTAAGTGAGTATGATTTCGAAATTCAACATATTAAAGGGAAGGAGAACAAGGTTGCAGATGCCTTGAGTTGTAAAGCAAAATTAAATTCCATTTCAGCAATCAGTACTTATTCAACTGATTTAGAAAATCAGATTCTGGAAAAGAGTGAAACAGATGAAGAATACAGAAAAATGAAGGAAAAGACAGCAAACAACAGTTCTGAAAATTGTATGGCAGATTTCAGCATGAAGGAAAATGGTATATTACTGTTTAAAAACAGATTGTATGTACTAGACATACCAGAAATAAAATTTCTAATATTAAATGAGATGCATAAAAGTCACTATTCTGGTCATCCAGGTTATCAAAAGACTATTACTATGCCGAGAAAAGAATATTATTGGCCCAGAATGAAAGATGAAGTAGCAGAGTACATAGCTAAATGTTTGGATTGTCAAAAAGTGAAGGTTGAACACCAACATCCTGCTGGATTGTTACAACCATTACCGATACCAAGTTGGAAATGGGAAGTGATCAACATAGATTTTATTACTGGATTACATAAAAATAAAAAACAACATGATTCTATCATGGTGGTAGTGCACAAACTTAACAAGGTAGCACATTTCATACCCATAAAGACTACTCATAAAGCTCCAGATATTGCAGAGATCTTTATGAAACAGATTTTTAGACTACATGGAATACCGAAAGTAATAATTTCAGATCGTGACTCGAAGTTTACAGGAAACTTCTGGAAGTCACTGTTTAAAGGGATGAACACAACTTTAAATTTCAGTACAGCATTTCATCCATAGACGGATGGATAGACAGAAAGGGTAAATCAAGTTTTAGAATATTTATTAAGAATGTATGTTAAGGATCATCCTGGTAAGTGGGAAGACTACTTGCACTTAGTAGAATTTGCTTATAATAATCATTATCATGAATCGGCTAGACTTAGTCCTTTTGAAATTCTTTATGGTAGGTAATGTAATACACTTGTTTCGTGGAATGATCCAATAAATAGAGTTGTTTTAGGACCTAAATTATTGCAGGAGTTAGAACTAATTGTGAAACAGGTGCAAGGACATTTAAAAGCTGCCCAAGATAGGAAGAAGAGTCAAGCAAATTCGAAAAGAACTCATAAAGAGTTCCAGGTTGGTGAACATCGATTCCTCAAGGTAAGACCAAAAAAGAGTTCACTGAAATTGGGGAGCAGTGCCAAGTTGGCACCCAGGTATTGCGGTCCTTTTGAAATATTGTCTAAGGTTGGAGTAGTGGCATACCAACTGGCTTTGCCATCAAACTTAAAAATACATAATGTTTTTCATATATCATTTTTAAAGAAATATGTGCACGATACTACTCATGTTGTGAACTGGAATGATGTACAGGTGGGACAAGACGGAGATTTTCCGGTGGAACTGGATTGTATCCTCGGAAGGAGGGAAACTATTCTCCGGAATCGCAGCATTGGGAAAGTGAAGGTGTAATGGAAGCACCTTAGCCCAGAAGAGGCAACCTAGGAGTTGGAGAGTAGTATGCGGGCAGCATACCCAACTATGTTTCGGGAACACTCAAGGAGTGATTAGCCAACATCGAGGATGATGTTGAGACTTAAGGGGGGGTGTATGTCACCTACCCAAATTTCTGAGAATTATTATTTTATTTGCAAAATACTTTGTGTTAAATTTAATTACAAGGTTTTGTAATTATGATCAATTTTGATCATGGATGAATGTAATTACTGAATATTATTATTTAAATAAATTAATTAGGAGACAAACACCCAAGAGGATTGTTAAATGAGTGTTCACTGACCCACTAGGAGGAATGGAAGCTGTTGGGAGGTATGGGACAGATGGTAGTAAATTCACTTCACCACTAGCTGTTGGTTATGGGAAAACAACTCCTAAAAATGTGGCATTATCCCCTAGGTGAAGGGAGTGAGTAGGCAGCTCATTTAATGACCCAGTAACATCTAAAAAGGCCTAGGCATCCTATAAAGGAAAATTCAAATTGAGTAGGCAGCTCTTAATCAATATTTCTGTAGAATATTTTCCTCATGTGCATCAGGTGATCACTGAGAGATTCGAATAGGGAGGCTAGTGGTGACTGTAATCTTAAGTCTGCAATATTGATGAGAAGAGCCAGAGATGCTGGTGCAGGTCTATTTGACTGCTAACTATTGAATATTCAGAAGTTAATTGCTACAACAAGAAGAAGTCTTATTTCCTGAGTTTCTTCCTCCTGGTGGTTCAATGAACAGGCTCGGGGGTCCTAAGACAGTACTTGACTATTTTCAGGAATTGGTTGGGTGGAACAGTCTTCTTGGGCTATTTGTTGCCCTACAGATTTTTTTAGGTTCTACAGATTTTCTACTTATTCTCAGTTAATAATTCTGTTATGTTCAATTAGCATTTTCTGTCTTTCTGCATCGAAAAAGAATTCAATCCTAGATTTGTTTAAAGTCTGAATGTTTAAGTTTAATGTTGAATTTAAGATTGATAAACCAATATCTATATTTTTCCACATGTTATTTTGAAGCGTCGTACTCTAGTATAGATGCGCAAATTAAAATAGATTAGAAGATAGGAAAATGCCATTGATTCGAATAGATAGAATAGTGATTGAATTATGTTTTACTATTCTGCCCTATATTTTCTAGTAGTAAAATTTACTGTATAAAATGGTCCTAAACTACAACATTGTTTCATAAAATATAACTATTGTTCTCTTCTCCGTGTATATATATTATAGTTTGCTCATTCTATTAGTTTATGTTGTATTCAAGTGTAAATCAACAAACCATGTTTATAACATGGGTTCAAATTAAACAGTATCATCATCATCATTCACATGCTGCAAACGCAAGTAATTACATAGTCATTCTATATTACATTGTTTTCACATTGCACAAATTACACTTTGATTTCATATTCTATTGTAATTATTTCCAAGAATATTATCCAGCTTTATTGAAACATATTAAACCTTGTTTTGATGCCTTCCATCTCATTCCTCTATATTATAAACCATAAGTATTATGAATTTTTTTTATTAATTCAAATAAAAATTGGTTTTCTATCAAACCCTAATTTGGGTCTTCAATTTCCATTTTATCGTTTTACAATTAGAAACCATTATATTCTACATAGATTTCCGATCAAAACAAAGTTCCTTTTCGAAAATATAATATCTTTTCAACTAAACACGATCTAGGGTTTGGCTTGATCTTTTCCACTATCAACGATTTCACTACCATTCAAACAACATACATTACAGAGTTACCATTATTCAACCCTAGCATAAGGCAGGAAACACGATTTCCACTTACAACATTAAGTTGTGATTACCGACTCAACTTGTTTTTCATACATTTTAATTTTGTTTTGATTCATGGCTTGAACTAACATTGAGAGCCGTCAATCTTGGCATAGCCCGATACCTCTCTTCACTCATCAAAGACAAGATCTTTTCTATCTTTGTCTTAAACATTACAGTCTCATAATCTTGGAAACAAGTACCACAGATATGATGTTGACACAGAAAACAAACCAGATAACATTGAATGCAATCCATGGTTTATCATTCGAGAAAAAGATTTGTATTCATAAATTCATCCGAGTCTGGGCTCCATTTCTTTTCATATTAACACATATCAATAGGAGAGAGACTCAACCTTTTTACTAATACACAATCCTGACTTCAAGAAAATAGTTGTTGTGTTCAGAAAAAAGATGTACATCATGTTTTCCAAAACAAAACAGACAGGGTTTACACCCAAGCTCAACACTCGAAACCAGTCCTCAAAAATTCAACATGGATGAGCTTAACATTTCCCAGTTTCGATGAAGTTAAAAGGTAGAAACCAAAAACCATTTAATGAAACGAAAGTTTTAATACCAAAATAGTTATCATTGTTTTTCAAACGATGCTTCGAGTTTCTTCAAACGATGACGAGTCACGACTTGAACCAGTAACCATCTTGAAAACCCCTTCAACCACAGTTACAGAGTACCTACGAGGGTTTCTGGAAAGACCCAGAGCTTACCCATTTGAAAGCTCGCCAACTTTTCAAACCCTCACTCGATTCTCTTTCTCATCAACTGCAACTGACATAAAATGATGGCTTAGATTTAAGATGACTGAAACCCTTTCAAAACTGAAAGATAAAAACACATTGAATGAAATTTTATTCGTTCAGGAAAACTTACATTGCTGTAAGTACCAAAGACTTCCACTTTAACCAGCTACAGGATGATTTCCACGATGAAGGCGAGACCGAAAAATATATGCCCTTATCTTTCATTCAAACTAAATGATAAGTTCCAGAACTATCAGCCCTTGACAGCTTAAACTTGTTACACAGTCTATCAAAACGACGCCATTGCAAAAGGAAGGGACCTGTAGCCTTCCCAAACCAGAGATCTCGAGGTCGAACCTCATACAAAGTTTAAACTAAAATTTTGGCACCCTGTTGGCCACAGACTAAAAATAATGGAGACATTAGACAACAATTTCCAAGCTCTTAAACCAAAACCTCGACTCAATTTTTAGGGTTTGATCCAACGAACAACACCAATGTTGATCAACGATCGAAAATGTGCCAGCGATGCTGCATTGGGTCGAACAACCCTAACATTCCATGCATTGTAATTTCACACGTAGGGTAATTGCCACAATGGATCACGGTGGAACATTTTCACATCCAGCTCGAAGAATATCAACTCACAACCATTGCTAAGTAGTCTCGGATTACAACCATTACATCGTTCATACATTACGTGGAGTGGTGGTGATCCTTGTCACCAGGAGAATTCATTTCAAACCTTTAATGCAAGATCAAAACTTGATTTCATTGATAGCTCAAGCCTTGTGCCATTAATAAACCAGTCGTTTGCCACCCTGCCAATATTTATTGCATGTCAGTGTTATATTCCCAACGTTTTTCTCAAACCCTAATACATGACATTATAACGCTATATGTTATACTAAATCGTTATCCTAAGTTAGTATGGACTACGAGGTACTTTCCACAATATTATTTCAATGTTTTATCAACTAACTATTATATAGTTCCAAGATAGATCGAACTAGAGACATGTGGTTATTTAGGGTGATATTTAAAAGTTTATACATATATTTTTATGATCCCAAGTCTAAGTTGTAGTGTTAGATTCATACTATTTTATACAATATCCATACGAAGTTTTTATAGTCCCAAGTTTTTATTTGTGGATTTAAGTAATAAAGGTATAACTTAGATATTAGTTAATAGGACAATTTTTGGTCACATTATGATATAGTTCCCCTTATGCCAATCATACAATTGTGATAGAAGAATTTGAAAAGGGTTATAAGAATCACACATAGTTGAAACATTATAGAAATATAATTGGTATAGTCCTTACACAAAAGACTATAAACTAACTTAGTGACTTTATCGACATCCATATAAATTTTATTATAGTAAGTATAGGTAGTCTATAGGATAGACATTTCAAATGAATCCATTGACAGAGGATTAACATAAATTTAACCACTTGATTGGTATGCTTACCTTACCCTCCCACTACAAACTTTAACTTTTGCAAAATATCAATTACATTAGAAAAATGAAGGTAATCATCTATTTCAAGGTGACACAAGCCAGCTACTATAACATTGAAGAACATAGCAAAAAAATCTTCAACTTAATGACATACTTAGAGAACTCTGTTCTAAACATTGTCGAGTAGTAAGATAACACCCGAAGAAACTATAATTTTAGCAATGAAATTCCATACCTGCTGACTTGTGGTGAAACGCAACAGAATTATAACATTCTATTTATTTATAACATTGAAACTGAACTACACGTACTTCATTCTTGCCTGTCATCTGCACACAAGACATTCAATAAGCTTCAGCATTGCAGCTAAGTAAGCTCCAAGGTACCTCATAGGACACCCTTATGCAGCCAAGTCAACTGTCAGTATCATCGTAAAAGAGAAAGTGTCGCAACATATTCCCAACATGTTTATTTCATTGTCGTCATAATTAGGTTTACTAGTTATGTGTTAACAACTGTCATTATCCTATTGCTAGTAAAACAGAAAAACAAAGCATGCTTAGTACTAACAACTATACAACTAATGCTATCATAATCTCAATTATTATTTCCGCAATCATTATTATGATAATTAATGCTATTATCAAAAATTTTGAATTTTTATTAAATTTCGAGATGTTATAGCTTCTGCCCATCTAGTGTGGTAGTCAGTTGCAGTAATAATGTACCTCGCACTAGTTCTCTTCCCTGGTGGGTTAATAGGTCCCACAAAATCAATTGCCCATTTTTCGAATGCTTGCAAGGTTAGCTGAGGGTTCAACAGCATTTCATCTCTTCGTGATGGCTTTCCTATCCTCTGACAGACATCGCAGTTTTGACAATGTTCCTTCGAATCTTTATGGATTGTTGGCCACCATAGCCCTGTGCGTAATACATTCTGCACAGTAGCCCTTCCTGCGTAGTGGCCTCCTGCTGATCCTGAATGCGCATCGGTCAATATATATGGCTTCTCATGCTCCAATACGCACCTTCGCAGTATTTCATCAGGTCCTAACTTGTACAACTGACCTGTGATAATGGTGAAGTCTGCAGCTCACACTACCAGATGCTTTTTCTGTTGCGTAGTGAACTCTTGAGGTGCCATCCCTACAGTTAAAAAGTCGATAATGTCTCAATAATACTCATCGGAAACCTATATAGCGAGCAATTGCGCGTCAGGCAGATTGTCTTCAAGGTTTGTAGGCTCTTCTCCTGACTCAATCCTGGACAAATCATCAGGTCCTAAGTTTAACCTTCCTGGCTTAAACACTATTTCAAAATCATACTCTTGGAAGAGTAACAACCATATGTATATTCGCCCCGCTAACACTGGCTTATTGACCAGGTATTTCAATGCAGAATGGTCAGTGAACATAGAGAAGTGTGCACCGAGAAAATAGTTCCTGATTTTATGTAGCCCATATACCATTGCGAGTCATTCTCTTTCAGTAGTGGTATAGTTCTTCTCAGCAGATGATAGTTTTCTGCTCG
This sequence comes from Larix kaempferi, assembly GCA_027924585.1. Lineage (NCBI taxonomy): Eukaryota > Viridiplantae > Streptophyta > Pinopsida > Pinales > Pinaceae > Larix > Larix kaempferi. The sequence goes on from BSBM01000070.1 coordinate 4,092,117, forward strand.
AAAATGCAATGGGATGATCAATGCCTCCTTCTCCTGGCTGAGTAAGAACAACGCCCAATGCTATACATGAAGCATCAACATGGATGTGAAATGGATTCTCCCATTCTAGAAAAACTAGGATTAGCATAGTGACCATCTTCTCTTTCAATGTGTCAAATCCTTTCTCACAGTGCTCGTTCCAAATGAACAGTGCATCTTTCTTTAAAATTTTCTCCATTGCTGCGGTTATCTGCGCATACCCTTTTATGAATTTCCTGTAGTAACTGGTATGCCCTAATGTAGTGCGCAATTGTTTAACTGAGTTTGGTGTAGGAAAATTTACAATAATTGTGATCTTCACAGGGTCAACCATCAAGCCCTACTTGCACACAATCTGCCCCAGTAAAATCCCATAAGGAACACAGAAAATACATTTCTTCAAATTCAAAGAAATTTGGTGTTGTCTGCAGTTTTACAGCATCATCCTGAGGTTCGCGGCATGGTTCTTTAGTAACCCAAAAATGGTCTGATTATCAAAGTAAACCTCTAAAAACTTGTGTATGAATTCTTTAAATGTTGCAATCACCACTCTAGAAAACATGGCTAGTGCGTTCTTCAGACCAAAAGGCATCATTGTATACAAGAACGACCCCCATTCTGTTGCAAAAGTGGTCTTGTGTCTGTCTGCTGGATCAATTCTGATATGATGGTATCCAGAAAATCCATCAGTAAAAGAGTATGCCTCATTCCCTCCCACGTTATCAAGTATTTCGTCGGTAAAAGGAGTAGGAAATGGGTCATGCATTGAAGCATCATTCGTCTTTCTGAGATCAACACAGATCCTGATCTCACTCTTCGTTTTCTTATCTTGGCCAACCATCGGGCTTATCCATTCGGATTCTTCAACTAGCTCAATGATCCCTGCATCGAGCATCTTGTCGAGTTATGCCTTAACTCGTTCCTTATAGCGCGGATTTAATCTATATGGCCTTTGCTTGATGGGTTTAGCGGCATGTTTAAGAGGAATTTTCATCACTCCTAAGTCTCCTAGAATGCCCTTCATCTCTGTGAACTTGGTCTAGAATACTTCCTGATATTCCTGTAATATACCTGCGATCTTCGCAACGGTATCGTCATCCCAATAGTCTCCTATTGCTGTGAACTTCGACTCTTCACTGGTGTCGATGTTCACTTTCATCGTTTTAACTAGTCCACTCATATCTGGAATTTCTATTCGGGGTCCTTCTACCTCGCGCGTTCCCTTCTGATTCAGGGATCTTTATGTTGCACGGATCCTCGTCATCGCTGTCTTCCTTATTCTCAATGTTTTCAGCTAAGTTATAACAGCCCAAGGCTTGCTCTACCTGTTCTGTCCAATCTGGTTGTAGACTCGAAGGCACACTGTTTGCTCCAAAACATTCTTCTAATGATGTTTTTTCCTCCATGCAATTTGGTGTAAATATATTTTCCTTGATGAGCTACAGCGCGTCATTGATAGCAGGATGGTCATCTTCAAAGATAAATTCCTTGTGGAAGCTCGCAGTGAGGACAGACCAATCTATAGTTCCTCTCTGCAGCTCTGCCTCTAGATACCATTTCTTTGGAATAGGCTACTCCAGCATATGCACAAAAAGGTGTACCCATTCTGTCTATGGCCTTTCTTTCCAAGCTTTTACACAAGCTGCAATATGATCCCCTGGATCCGTCTGGCCATTATATTTGTCAAAAGGTAGTGTAACCTTATCATCAAACCTGATCTGCATCTTTATTCTGCACTGGTCCCAAGTTGTGAGTGTCCTTTTATGCATAGCCCACCATCTGGCAGGTGTCTCTCGCAGTGCCATATCTAATGCTGAGACACGGTGTTCATCTGCAACTGCTGCAGTGTATTATTTGATAAATGAATAAACGTTAGCTGAACCATCATAAGTGGGAATTGGGCTTACCTTCTTTCCAATCCAACGGAGTGATTTCATAATTGTTGCGCATCTCCTGGAAGATACTTCATGCATTTTATGTTGCTAGTTAATTTCTAATCCTGCCTCAGAGTCTGAGATGCAAGAACTATCACAGCGCCAGCTGAGCGTTCCATCCGCAGTAGGATGAGTATAATCTGCAACATTTGTTGTCATCTTATAGATACGGTCGATATCTTGAGCTGTGTACTCCTCTTGAATTGATTCAACGTATCTTTCCCGTTGCAAAGGGTCCAGTGGTGCGACGACCCTTATGTCATTTCCTTCAAATATCATTTTCATTGTCTTCAGATTTATGATGGTGGAGTTTGTCATTGCCCAATCGATACCCAGCAGCGCCGGATACGGATTGATATCATCTACAATTTCAATTACTTCGAAGTCTGCATAACTTCGCACTCCGTCAATGTCGACAATGGTATTGGGTAACCTCCCCAAGAGTATAACTGTGCCTTGATTAGCCATTCTTAACTATATAGGTGACCATTGTAATTTTGGTTTCCCCATCGCCTGCCATGTCTGCTTGGTCAAGACATTTACTTCGGATCCAAGATCAAGAATGATCTCGTCCATCTCGTAGTCTCCAATCTGTGTGGTGAACCCCATTTGCATCCCGGTTCTTTTGGGACTCCTAATATTATGAACTGTGCCATGGGTAGTCCTCCTCTCACTATGTGATTCATACTGATTTATGAGTTTTTTAAATTCCATAAGAGTCTTTGTTCTTCAATAATTTGATGCAACTCCGTAGGAACCTCGCAACAAAAGTGGATGTATCTGGTGCAGCGCGCGTCTGATCATATGCCAGTGGCATGTCTTCTATCTATGGTACTTCACTGGGCAATGGGATTCTCAGTGAAGTAGGTGGTGGGTTTTTGAACATGTCTCGCGCTTCTTCAAATACTTCTTTATTTTTTTGTAAGTTCAAAGGAGTGCTCTCCTAGGAGCTTTTCTAATCCCTATTGTTTCTCCAGGGGTCTTCTTAGCATCAGTTGTTCCATAAGTTGAGGCTTCTATGTTTTTGTCTCTTCCTATATCAGCGCCACTTCACGTTACTGCATTTACACTCGGGTCTGTAGATATGATCTCTGCTATGATCAAATGAATGTTAGGGTTTGGCGGTTTTGTCCTTCTCTGCTTCTGCATTTCTACTTCAAGTATGGGGTAGTCTTCAATCACATGATCAAATGATTTACAGTAGTTGCATGTGGTGCATGGATTAGTACATTCTCAAGATAAATGACCTGGCTGGCCACAGTTATAGCAGATTACCTAGCCTCGGCCTCTTCCTTGGGATGGGCCAGCAATTCTCCCTCTCTCACTATATCCACCACCGCAGCCTCTATATCCACCCTGATCATACTGGGTGTTCTCATGTTTTGGTTGATTTTCTTCTTGAACAAGGTACATTCCAGCACCTCGCATTGCTTCCATATCTCCCTTTCTTTCATTCATTAGCTCATAAGCGCGACAGTTGGACTCATCATGTCTAACTAAATTACAGAAATTACAGTATAAGTTTTTAGGTGTTTTTACATATTTATGTATCAGATAACAGTCCTTAGGCCAGTGTCCTCTAGTTCTACAAATTTCATACCACGGTGCTTGGTTCTGATTCATATTCATTGGGTTTGGTGCACCACTATTAATATAATATTGAAATAAGGGGCAATGTTCTCTAGTGTGGCCCTCTCCTTTTTATCCTGTGCACCAAACTTCATGTCTTTGTTCATGTCTCTGTTCCTTTCCATTCTTCATAGCTTGCAATTTTAATGTCAAGGTAGCTAACTAGTTCTGGATCTGTAACATCCCATAACTACTTTCTCCAATTGGTGAAGCCTCCAACTTCATCGTGATCTCCAAGGCATCAGCCTATGATACAACCTTTTGTTGCATCAGTGGTTGTCTAATATGGGGCAACAGCACAGCAATGAATGTAATGTCCCCATTCAAATAAGTGCATAGTAAGACAATCCCATCAATCCTACTAGTTTCCTAGGTTGGATGGGCACACGTGGGATGGTAATAAGGAAGCTAATAAATGATATTTAGACATTAGAGGGGTTCAAGCATTTAATAAATATGGTGAATAAATAAATTCAAGATAAATTCTAAGTGGCAAGTGGTTTTGGAGACATATGGAGGTGGTGGGACCCACACTAGCTTGATTTTTCATAATACATGGTATCTCTCTTTTGCAAATTCGAATTAATGGGAATGTGAACACTCTTGGGTGAGTTGGTAAGAAATAACACATGCCATTGAGCATCTTAGGTCGAATTGGGAAGGATTGGTAACCTCCATGGAAGATAAATAGTCAAAGTGGAAGTTTGTGGACACTTGGGCTAGATTCCCTAGCCCCTATGACACCATTGATGGAGCATCTATGAAAAATATGACAAATTGCAGACCTGACATCTGACATCTAACCACTATGACATGTCAGCACCAAAAATAGGCTCAAGGAAGGTGAATTTGGGAGTTGGAGAAGCCAAAGAGACTCAAAATCGAATTTGGGAGAAGATGGAAGGTTGGAACTAGGAGAGAAGTGGCAAATGTGGAATATTTCCTAAATGGAAATCTATTGAATCTATTGAGAGGATTTCGACCCTTAGACGGCTAATGTTGGTTATAAAATGTAGAAATGAAGTATGAGAATGGCTTTTGATGATTTGAGAAAAATTGCATTTGTGAAGAGAGAGCTAGTGGATGACTAGTGTCTTGCCTTAGCCAATTTCGAGGGTGAAAGATTCCCATCCAAGTTGGTGTTTGGAGAGGCCACTCAGGTCTTTCATGGTGCTTTAATGGAGTTTGTATTTGCAGGTAGCAGCTACAGGAAGTTTCATGGTTTGGTTTAAAGCAGCACTTTCTCTCCACCGTTTCCAATTTTGAAGGCATATTCATGCTCCTTGAGGGAGGGCGTTTTTTATGAGCACTTGTGCTTCTTGAGAGAGATTCTCATTATATATTTCTGATTGTAATAGATTCATATCCTGTATTATTAATATTCATAAAGTATCAGTTCGAAATACCCACTGGTTGTATGCAAAACTATTGATTAATGAGCAAACAATGTCCATTTCCCCAATGCATTGATGTATGACACTATAATGTTGATTATTTCGAATGGATGGATGATTATTTGATATATTTGTGATAAATATAATGCCATGGATATCTTCTACAAGTTTCATGTACTGTACTTGAGCATTTGAAGCATTTTTACTCAGTTTAGTTGTATTGGGAGGTGAAATAGTGCCATTTCCCCAAGGGTCGAATTGAGGGTTTTTGCTGTTGAATGTGAGAGAGTTAGAACAGTAGTAAAAATAAATTAATGGTGCATATGAGACCTTAATCACATACTTAACACATTATATACCTCTTTTCATAAATTCGTGGGATTTTGGAGGCATTTGGAAGGCCATTTGCAGTGTTACCCGGGGGGGATTTGATGCACAAATTACTAGTCAAAATTACATATATTGATCAGAATAAAAATCAAGTTTGCAGCAGTATTTGGAAGGCCATAAAACATCCCTGAACCTGATATTCAAGTATAAATACCATTCATACACTCCTACAGAATATTTGGGAGCATTTGGGTTGATTTGGAAGTCAAAATAGTTAAACTAGTCAAAGGTCGAAATTGGGGAAAAAGCGGAAAAATTGGCATTTTAAAATAATTTTGAAAAAGGGTCATTACAAGTGGTATCCGAGCATGGTCTTGGCACCTGATGGTATTAACAAGAAGCCAGACAAATAAAACACCACCCTTTGAATCAATAGTTGAAGAAGTTTTGGTTGAAGAAGAGATAGTAGCAGAAAAAGAGTTTTTTTCTAAAACAATGGGTAGAGAGGAGGAGGAAAAATTAAGACATAAGGAGGAATTTATTGAAGCCTTAAAACCATGTTTTGAAGGAATTACCATGTTTATGCTAGATATGAATAAAAAAATGATGAAAGGTTTCGAATTGTTGGGTAGCCAACTTTCAGGCAAAGGGATGATAGGAGATAATAGTGGTTCACACTCGGGGGAAAAGATGAAAGGGAATGAGCATATTTTCTCAAGTACAGGACCTCATAATAGACCTGATGAATTTCAAAGCACACAAAGGCATACTGCACCTAAATTTCTCACACCCAAAGAAGAGCCCAATCTTGAATTGGATTACAAGAAACTAGTAAATGATTGGAATGATTTGAATGAAGAGTGTAAAAGAGGTGTACCACTCAGTGACTACATTGATGCTATGCAAAAGATTAAAATGAAGGGATACAATAGGATTCCATTCCAAAACAAAGAATTGAATAGTGCTATTGGAAAAATGTCACTTCCTACTTTTGATGGTTCTTCTCAAAATTCTGCTAAAACTTGGGTGCAAAAATTGGATGTATATTTTCAGCTGAATCCTATGTTGGAAGAGGATGCATTAAAAATGGCCATTTTGCATTTGGAAGGAGATGCCAATGAATGGTGGTTTCATGGGCTGAAAACCTTGGGTCATAATCAAGTTAAAACATATGGAGAATTTGTTGACAGGGTACTAGAAAGATTTGAACAAAAAGATCCAGAATTGCCTTTCAAAGAACTAGCTCAATTGAAGCAAACTGGGTCCCCTACTGAATATATGTTGGAATTTTAAAAATTATCAGTCAAGGTGGATGATGTATCTATGGGAAGATTAGTATTGTTGTTCACTGAAGGTTTGGCTGAACCCTTAAGAGGTTTGGTCAAATCCCATAATCCAACTACATTAAAAGATGCAATGAGCTTGACTAGGGATCTCAAAAATGTGCTTCCTAGAACGAGATTCCCTCCTAAGCCTAGCTACAAATTTGAAAAGAAACCTTGGAAAAGGGATGGATATGATAAGAAACCTTGGAAAAGAGAGTCATTTGAGAGGAATAAAAAAGAGGGACTAAACAGGGATGAACTTAGAAAAAATAAATTGTGCTTCACATGCTTCCAACCATGGACACCGGGGCACAAATGTACTAAAGGAAAGGCTCAATACATAGAAGTATTTTCTGACAATGAGGGGTATGATGGGGGCATGGATGAAGATGGACATATTTCAGATCAAGAAGAGGCATATGAGACAGAAGTAGAAGAGGAAAGACAAGAAGAAAATCATCCTTCACCGGACAAAGCAAGAATGGCAGTTCTTTCAGCAATACCTCGCTATCATACTATCCGATGCAAAGGTGTGGTACAAGGAAAAAGAACTTCAGTTTTGGTAGATGGAGGAGCCACTCATAACTTCATTGATGCAGAGATGGTATAGAAAAGAAAGATACCTATTGAACCATTTGATGGCTTCACAGTTGTCATTCCCTGTCACAACACAATGCAATGCAAAACATGGGTTCCAAAGCTGCATGTCACCGTAGGTAACTATACTTTTGTTGATAGTTTTTATGTGGTTGATGTTGCTGATACTAATGTGGTTTTGGGAGTGCAATGGCTATATTCAATAGGAGAGCATACAGTAAATTATCAAATTCCCGAAATGAAATTACAAGATTCAAAAGGAGTACAAAGAATTGTGAGAGGGCAACACACTTATCCAAATCAAGTAGTAACTTGCAATAGTATGAGATCTATATTGAGGCATGGGGATATAGAATTGGTTGCAGAATGTCATATTACATCTCCCAAGCCAACTGTAAATATTGTCAAACACCCAAAGGAGATAGAGAGACTTTTGCAAAAATATGAAAAGGTTTTTAGAGACCTTCCACATGGTAGGCCACCGGATAGGGGGGTTGAGCACAGTATTATTTTGGAGGAGGGTACTTCACCCATTCAGATACCACCTTATAGACATACTAAAAAGTTCAGAGATGAGATTGAAAAAGATATCCAAGAACTCCTAGAGTTGGGACTCATTAGACCAAGCTCTAGCCCTTATGCTTCTTCAGTGGTGCTAGTGAAGAAAAAAGATGGAACATTGAGAATGTGCATAGATTTTAGAGCCTTGAACAAAAAGACTATCAAGAATAGGTATCCTATTCCTAGGATTGATGAGCTCATGGATGAGCTACATGGGGCCAAATACTTCTCAAAAATTAACCCTAGATCAGGGTATCACCAAATTCGAATGAAAGATGAAGATGTGCAAAAGACCGCTTTTCGATGTCATTTTGGCCACTTTGAATTTCTTGTCATGCCCTTTGGGTTAACTAATGCTCCAGCCACCTTTCAAGCATGTATGAATAGGATATTTTTCAAGCAACTAAGAAGGTTTGTTTTGGTTTTCTTTGATGATATTCTCATTTATAGTAAAACATGGGAAGAGCATTTGCAACAGTTAGAGATTGTGTTGAAAATCTTGCAAGAAGAGTCCTTATTTGCTAAGTTATAAAAATGTGAGTTTGGGATGAAAGAACTACTGTATATTGGGCACATTATTGGGAAAGAAGGAGTGAAGGTACACATGGAAAAAATCAGGGCTATCTTGGAATGGCCATCACCAAAAAATATTACCGAATTGAGAGGCTTTATTGGCATATGCATCTACTACAGAAAATTTGTAAAAGGGTTCTCCAAGTTGACTTCTCCATTCACTGATTTGACTAAGAAGGATGCTTTCAAGTGGGATGAAGAGGCTGAAAAGGCCTTCCAAAAAATGAAAGAGGTAATGACTAGTTGTCCCATACTTGCACTTCTTGATTTTACTAAACCTTTTGTTGTTGAATGTGATGCTTCAGGTGGAGGAATAGGGGCTATCCTAAAGCAAGGCCAACACCCCATAGCCTTTGAGAGCAGAAAGTTGCATCCTCATGAAAAAATTTACTCCATCTATGATAAAGAAATGCTGGCCATTATGCATGCATTGGCCAAATTCAGACAATACTTGGTGGGCAGCAAGTTTGTGGTGAAAACTGACCACAATAGTCTAAGACACTTTCTCACCCAAAAAGATCTAAATGAAAGGAAACAAAAGTGGGTAAGCAAGATTCAAGCTTATGATTTTGATATTGAATATGTCAAAGGAAAGAATAATATAGTAGCAGATGCTTTGTCAAGAAGGCCTTCTTTTTCTCTCATGAATATTGCCAAGGATTGGAAAAACATGCTACTAATTGAATATGCCAAAGACAAATTTGCTTGTGATGTGTTGGATAGAATCAAAGGGGATGATAATTATAGGATTTTGAATGGGCTGATATATTATAAGGGAAGAAGTTCATAACTCCAAGCTCAAGTACCGAATTTTGCAAGAAGCACATGATTCCCCACTAGCGGGCCATCTGGGGATCTTCAAAACTTATAGACAGTTGAGGCAAAGATTTTTTCTGAAGGGGCTGAAGGAAGATGTTCAGAAGTATGTGAATGAATGTAAAACATGTCAACAAAACTAATCAGAACTTACATGTCCAACCGGCCTATTACAACCATTGCCCATTCCGGAGCAAAAATGGGACAGTATTTCCACGGATTTCATCACCAGATTGCCTAAATCCTTGGGTAAGGATTGCATCTATGTGGTAGTTGATAGGTTGACAAAATTTTCTCATTTCTTTGTTGTTACATCATCTTTTAGTTATGCACAAGTGGTTGATATTTTTTTCAAAGAAATCTTCAGATTGCATGGGCTCCCCATGAGCATTGTCAGCGATAGAGATAGTAGATTCATGGGTGCTTTTTGGAAAGAAATTTTTAGATTGGTAGGCACTCAATTGACTCCAAGTACCAGCTATCATCCACAAACTAATGGAAAAACAGAGAGGGTAAACCAATGGTTGGAAGGATACCTAAGAAACTATGTGGGAGGGCAGCAAAAAGCATGGGCAAAATGGCTACACTTGGGTGAGTTTTGCTACAACACCACTTATCATATGTCAATAGGAATGTCTCCTTTCAAAGCATTATATGGTTATGATGCACTTACATTTGCTGACATTATATTTGGTGATAGTAGAGCCCCAAAGGCTAAAGCTTGGGTGGAAGAGAGCCAAGAAATTTTAAAGCTCTTGAAAGACAATTTGCAGGTTGCTCAAAATCAGCAAAAACAATATGCTGATAGGCATAGAGAAGAAAGAACCTTTCAAGTCAATGATTTAGTATATTTAAGGTTGCAGCCTTATAAACAAACATCTCTAAAAAAGAATGGAGCAGAAAAATTAAAACCAAGGTACTATGGGCCTTACAAGGTAGTGCGGAAGGTTGGAGAAGTAGCATATGAACTAGAACTTCCAGAAGGGAGTAAAATCCACAATGTATTTCATGTTTCTTGTCTCAAGAAATCTCTTGGTCAGAAAATCATCACTTCAGAAATACTTCCTCCTTTGGATGATGAAGGCCAGCTCACACTTGATCCGGAAAATATTTTGAAGACACGGGAAAGAAGGTTGAGGAGTAGAATCATCAAAGAATATTTAGTGCAATGGAAGGACTTACCAAATGAAGATGCCACATGGGAAGAGGAGAATATTTTACAGCATCCAAATTTGAAATTGCTTGAGGACAAGCAATATTGGGTGGGGAGGACTGTAATGTCCCCATTCAAATAAGTGCATAGTAAGACAATCCCATCAATCCTACTAGTTTCCTAGGTTGGATGGGGACATGTGGGATGGTAATAAGGAAGCTAATAAATGATATTTAGACATTATATGGGTTCAAGAATTTAATAAATATGGTGAATAAATAAATTCAAGATAAATTCTAAGTGGCAAGTGGTTTTGGAGACATATGGAGGTGGTGGGACCCACACTAGCTTGATTTTTCATAATACATGGTATCTCTCTTTTGCAAATTCGAATTAATGGGAATGTGAACACTCTTGGGTGAGTTGGTAAGTCATAACACATGTCATTGAGCATCTTAGGTCAAATTGGGAAAGATTGGTAACCTCCATGGAAGATAAAGAGTCAAAGTGGAAGTTTGTGGACACTTAGGCTAGATTCCCTAGCCCCTATGACACCAATGATGGAACATCTATGACAACTATGACAAATTGCAGACCTGACCTCTGACATATAACCACTATGACATGTCAACACCAAAAATAGGCTCAAGGAAGGCGAATTTGGGAGTTAGAGAAGCCAAAGAGACTCAAAATCGAATTTGGGAGAAGATGGAAGGTTGGAACTAGGAGACAAGTGGCAAATGTGGAATATTTCCTAAATGGAAATCTATTGAATCTATTGAGAGGATTTCGACCCTTAGAAGGCTAATGTTGGTTATAAAATGTATAAATGAAGTATGAGAATGGCTTTTGATGATTTGAGAAAAATTGCATTTGTGAAGAGAGAGCTAGTGGATGACTAGTTTCTTGCCTTAGCCAATTTCGAGGGTGAAAGATTCCCATCCAAGTTGGTGTTTGGAGAGGCCACTCAGGTCTTTCATGGTGCTTTAATGGAGTTTGTATTTTTAGGTAGCATCTACAGGAAGTTTCATGGTTTGGTTTAGTGCAGCACTTTCTCTCCACCGTTTCCAATTTTGAAGGCATATTCATGCTCCTTGAGGGAGGGCGTTTTTGGTGAGCACTTGTGCTTCTTGAGAGAGCTTCTCATTATATATTTCTGATTGTAATGGCTTCATATCCTCTGTTATTAATATTCAGAAAGTATCAGGTCGAAATACCCACTGGTTGTATGCAAAACTATTGATTAATGAGCAAACAATGTCCATTTCCCCAATGCATTGATGTATGACACTATAATGTTGATTATTTCGAACGGATGGATGATTATCTGATATATTTGTGATCAATATAATTCCATGGATGTATTATACAAGTTTCATGTACTGTACTTGAGCATTTGAAGCATTTTTACTCATTTTAGTTGTATTGGGAGGTGAAATAGTGCCATTTCCCTAAGGGTCGAATTGGGGGTTTTTGCTGTTGAATGTGAGAGAGTTAGAATAGTAGTAAAAATCAATTAATGGTGCATATGAGACCTTAATCACATATTTAACACATTATATACCTCTTTTCATAAATTCATGGGAGTTTGGAGGCATTTGGAAGGCCATTTGCAGTGTTACCCGGGGGGGATTTGATGCACAAATTACTAGTCAAAATTACATATATTGATCATAATATAAATAAAGTTTGTATCAGTATTTGGAGGGCCATAAAACATCCCTAAACATGATATTAAAGTCTAAATACCATTCATACACTCCTACAGAATATTTGGGAGCATTTGGGTTGATTTGGAGGTCAAAACAGTTAAACTAGTCAAAGGTCGAAATTGGGGAAAAAGTGGAAAAATTGGCATTTTAATAGAATTTTGAAAAAGGGTCATTACAATGAACCACTCCTGGTGCTGTTGTGGAGCTATAACAAAGCTCACTTGGACCAATAATGTCTTAAATTTTTGGTTGAATTCCCAGACCGATTCAGTATGTATCTATCTGATTTCTTTCAACTCTATTATGCACTGTGATTCTAATTTTGGTTTCTTGAATTTCGCTAACATCACAGCTTTGATGTCTGCTAGGGTTCTCAGCTGCGCTTGAGAATACTTCATAAACCAGTGTAATGATCTATCTCTAAAAGTAGTGATGAGCTATGCTCTCTTCACAACGTCATCCTCAAATTGCTTTAGACTCCATACGGCTTCACATAGAAACCAATGCTGATCAGGGTCTTCTAGACCCATTCCTTTGAATATCATCAGCTTTATAATATTATCATCCATCCTCCTTCTGGATTGTGTATGGTTTTGGGATGAGTTCCCTGCGACAAAAGTAGATGCAGGTTGTTGGGTCGTGCTAGGGATAGTATTATGTGGAATGGTCTGAGTCATAGTGGTCTGAGCACTCGCTCCTGCAGTTCTACTAGTATTGAAGATCTGTGGGATAGGCTGCGCGATGCTCGGAGCAGGTGGGTTCTGGGCTGCTGGATTCTAAGGTGTTCTTAACACCAAAACTGACCCCCAAGGCTAAAAGAGGGTAATCTCGGGTAACCACTAACCAATCTTTGGTTTACACTTTCTGATCAAACATAAACAGAGAGGGCTCTCTCTACGACCTCGTGAAGGACTGGAATAATCAAGATTGTCAATAATGAAAAAGGAACACCAGCATTCACGACTAAGATATTCAATTACAACAATTATACAGAATATCAAATTTCTGTTTAGGAAACGAAAAGGGTTCATGAAATGTTTGGTTGAAAACACATGAATTTCATTTGGGCAATGGAGTCACATTTAACAAAATCTGAAAAGCAATAGTCACAAAGATTCTGCAAATGCATTCACAAGGGCGAGGTAGCAAGCAGCTAGTAGTCAAAGAGCTTTAATTTTTGGAACAAAAGAGAAAAGAAACAATCCATCAATGTAAGACATCTATCAAGGATGAATCCTACATCGACTTCAACAGAATATATTTGGTGAAATACTTGGAATAAGCTAACCAGAGCATAATCTCTATGAATTCTACTTAACTATTACCCTAATCCAAGCATGAAGGAAATAACACAGAATGGAATAACAAAGAGAGAAACACATTTGCACATGGGAAAAAGGAAGATACAAACTACCAGACCGATTACACAAGAATCCTTGCCAAAACACAAGCTTCAGCTCTGCAATTTCTATTAAACAACTAAAAGAGAAAGTCTTACAAACTGATCATCAAAACACAAATAGTTTTTTCATAAGATTTCCAACCCTTGTGCCTTAGATTACACATGTATATATAGATACCTTCGAGCTCTAGGCTCGGCTCCTTCAAAACAGAAAATAGTTACAACCATATGCCATCTCATCAAAAATTGGTTTTCCACAACTGTTTTCAAACAAAAAACTGGTAGAGCCGTCGTAACTACTTTTTACATTTGTCGGTATTATTACTGAATGGAATTCACATCATAGTAAAGTAAACATAGTAAGCATAAAAGTTCCAGTTGGCTATCCATTTAGCCACCTCAAAAATATTACAAATTACTTTTGTCTCAAACAAACTGATCAAGACAAGGAACGAAATATTATAAACAGAGGATGGTTTTAACCATGGGTTTGCAAATGACATTGTGAGTCAAATAAATCTTCCACTTTCAATGTGTTGTCGGACTTTGATGCATTCATTGGCGAGATAGGTGTCATTTCCTTAGTGGAGACTATAAAATCGTGAACTATTTCTGCACCCGGTTGGTCGCTCCGCTTTATTTCGAGTCTCTCCTTTTTCGATCTTAGCTGGTTTCCTTGGGGCATTTGTCGTCAATCAGGCTTCTTGTCCTTGCTGGAAGAGTTGGACTCTATAAGGTCAAATACCACAAGAGGTGGAGGAGTGGAACTTTCCTCCATCTCATCCCATACTTGCTTCGGCATGAATATCACTTCGCTTTTACGCTCTTTCTCCATGAGCCAATAGCAACAGGGTATATGGTCGAACCACCAAGTGTGCCACCTTTCCCTTATACCAACTTCTGATAAAAACGTGAGAACCTTATCCATAACTGTTGTGATTGATGACAATAGTTACAAGTAGTCACTATTGCCATGATAACTCTATCGGTCTCTTCCATCAAGTAACCCTGATGCCTAAGGCCTTTGAGGTGACCTTCAGCATGCCCAACAATGTCGCCCCAGATGGACGGCGTAGGATGATACAAAAGTGCCTCCCATCATACCGGCAATCATCTAGGCTGACATTCAGAGATCTCCTTGGCAGGTCCATTCTTTTGACGTCTCTTGTGTGACAACACTTAATCTTGTGCTTTCCCACATGGTCTGAAAGACGTGGATCACATTACCTCTATCGCCTCCCGAGCCGACTTCCAATCTACGCAAGGGGCTTTTATCCTTTTCACTCCTTCTTTACAAACTTTCTCTGTCATAAGCATCCAGTGCCTTTGTGATGCGTATAATCCTCTGAAAACTTCAGTCTTCAACTTAGTAAGGTTGGGATCTAGATCTTCTCCGCCTGCTTGTTCCAACCCTTCCCCTTTATCCAAAAACTGGGCCAGAATCCATTAGTACCAGGGAAAAAATGTTACCCATGGAAGGATACCTTTAGCAAGAAATTCTCCCATAATGGGGTTTCGTCTCGACCCACCTAACTTTTTGGATAGACCAACCGCTACTTTGGACGTTCGGGAAGTTATAGAAATTAACCCTACTGCCCATGCTAGACTCATGGTAGGGAATTTCAAAGGCCCAACGACCTTCAAACGAACTTTGGCAAAACAAGGCAGCCTCTGTTATTCCTGAGATGACCTTCGGGCCCACAAAGCCGAGGTCTTGATGGATAGCTTCTTCACAAGACATTATAACTTGGACCGAAAGTGATACAAGGTCTTCCGGAGACTTTCCTGCTAGGGCGCGACCGCACGACCTTTCACGTTTTCGACCCAACTTCCTAGAGACCGGCCATCGAACTCCTGTACCAGTGCTAGAACATCACTTCTTTGGAAAAAAACCCTTCCATTCAGACAGGCCTCGAAAAAGTTCAATCACGAGCAGTCGGGTAACTGTGTCAAAAATAGTACCATCCCTATCTTCTAGGGCATTCTTAACTCTACTCGTGTTCATGATGGAACCTTCTTGAATTGCTCTACTGAATTATCTATTTTATTGACAAGTCTCAGTTGGAAGGGTCTACCTGTTTCCAACAAATATTCTGGAATGCTCTTGTCGAAAGCCCTGTCACCCTCGCCATCTCCCACCTGCCGAGAAACTTCCAGACCTTGACAGTTTTCCAAATAAACAAATTCCTACTACATCTGCTGAGGGTTTTATATATAAATCTTCTTTACTTAACCCTCGATTTTATCCACCACTTGTCCGACGAGCCTGGCCACTGATTTTTCACTGGTGATTTTCGGCCTTCTGATCTAGACCTTTATTTAATCTTCTTGATGTGACATTTTATGCTTTCCATCCGTCAGATCCTAGGTAGGACCCACTCTATGTCATTCCATTGCTACCATGTATCCATGGAGCATCATCGATGTTTCCCAGAGTGGTTTTAGATACCATTTTCCTTCCCCGCGATCACCTATGGCATTGACACCTGTCCAACAGTATCACCCATCGCTACCACCTTTTTGGTTATCCATCACGCAGTTTCTCGGCGAGATGGATCTTGGACCGTGGATCTGGCCTCGCTTTACATCTACGGTAGAGATGAGTGGCATATTTAATGTTCCACTTTTCCCCGACGACGGGTCCCACTGTCCATTCCTTCGTGCTCCTTCCTTCATCTACACACCGTCGATCTAGGCCACATACTCTCCGCACTGTGGATTGCTTTATGACTCTACCACCCTGGTATCTCGTGCCCTTATGGTGGTTTCTCTTACCGCTTCTCTCCCCACGACGAGCTCTCCCGCTGCCATCTGTCCGGCGGTATCACCCATCGCTACCACTCTTTTAGTTATCCATCACCCAGCTTTTTGATGAGATGGATTTTTTACCGTGGAGCTGGCTTTGCTTTGCATCCATGGTGTTTCTCTTTCCGAGACTTAACCCTCATAATAGTTTAGGCTGTCGGACTTAGGATATGGGGTTATTTATTCGCTTAGAAGACCCCTTTAATACTTCTTCGTGGGTTTTTCTTATGGGGTACTCCCTCTTAGCCCTTTATATCTTAATTGCCCATATTCTGGTCTTCAACCATGGAGGAAGAAGGGGGATTTCAAGCCTTTACCAGGTATGTTTTTCTAACCCTACTCCTTTCACACTTGATATTTATGAGGTGAAAAATTAGGTGTTTACAACTGGCTCCAACTCGGGGATGCTATCCTCCCTGCGAGGTATCAAAGAACTCCGTAGACTAAGTGCCTGATCCATTGGGCATTTTCCCTTGCGATCTTAGACTGAAATTTTTTCTCAGAACCTGGTGCTGGGAACTGCGCTTGCCTTCGCCTCCGGGTAGGATACTTAGAGACAAACAAAAAAGAAAACAAAAATTGCATGGCATCCCCTTTCAGACCTTAGGGCCTTCACTTCGGGCTTCAAGTCTTTCTGGTTTGCCGTTAAATCTTTAAACAACTGAAAAAAGGAAAAATATGTACAAGTTATGGTACATGAATTACCTGGCTCATTTAGGACAGATAATGCTTTCAAAATCTACCATTGACTGGTCCTCCTAACCAGGCAAACCCATCTTGCTCTTCTAGTATAAAAGAGTTTGTTCCTCTGGGTGCAGCAATGATGTATGGACCCATCCACATGTGGTCAAATTTACCATGTTTATCTTCTCTTGGGCAGTCCCATTTCAGAACCAGGTCATTCACCTGAAATTTATCTTCCTTGGTCTTCTTATCAAATGCCTCTTTCATCTTTTCCTAGTGTCCTTGTACTCTATCATAGGCTTTAGTTCTCAACTCATTTAACTCAATTATCTAGTTCACTCTCCTTTACATATGATTCGGTTCTTCTTCTAAACCTTGCAACAACCTCATAACTAGTAACCCCAAAGAAGCTAGAAAAACCACTTCAGCTCCATACACCAACTGGAATGGAGACATTCCAATGGCCCTTTTAGTGCTTATTCTATTATCTCACATGGCATACTTCAGCTTAATGTGCCATGCCCTCTTATTCTCCTACAATAATCTCTTATGATCTTTACTAAGCTTTTATTGGAGGATTCTGCTAGACTATTTCCTTGGGGGTAGTATGCCGTAGAGTGGTTTAGACTGATATGATATTTGTGGCAGAAATTAACCATATTCTTAGAACAAAATGCAGGGGCATTATCAGTCATGATCCTTTTGGGGAAACCAAACCTAGATAGGATATTATCCTCCAGAAAGTCCATAATAACATTTTCTGTTGCGTTTCTGGTAGGTATAGCTTCTATCCACTCAGTGAAGTAATCCGTGGCTATCAATATCCACCTGTGCTACCCAGAAGAGTTAGGGTTTGTCTCCCCAATGAAATCCAGTCCCCATTGTTGAAAAGGAGATTCTACTATGACTAGGTGAAGGGGTAGTGATACAACTTTCCTTTTTCCTTCAAAAATTTGACATTGGTGACAAGTTACTGTTTCTTTATACACATCTGTGAACATGGTGGGCCAATAGAAACCAGCCCTTAGGATCTTGTTCACTGTGACCTTCCAAGAATGGTGACCACCACAATCCCCCTTATGAAATTCTCTCTTAGTATGTTTGGCTTCGTCCTCTAACAGGAAATTTAACAGTACGCCTCCAGGATCCTTCCAGTACAAGAACTGATTCATGATATAGTACTTTGCGGCCTTCAATTTTACAGCTCTGGCCCTGCTCTTACTTAAACCTGTTGGAGCCTGTAGATTTTGCAATACATAAACACTGTCAGAGTACCAGGAAGATGCAAAAAATTTGAGCTTTATTTGTAATCCTACGTCCAGCTGACATAAAGAGTCTTGCAAAAAATTTAGTTGCAACGAGTCATAGTTAGCTTTGGTCATCAATTTTTCTAACCCTTGCCCCTTTATTAGTTTGGTAGGCTTTATTTCCAAATCGTATTCTAGCAACACAGCGATCCATTTTGTTCTTCTTCCTTCAGGATCAGCCTGGGTAAGGATACCTTTTACTACGCTGTTTGGGACATGAGCAATGATGTGTGAATGGAGAATATAGACCCTGAAATCTTTCAATGACTTGATCAAAGCATAAGCCTGTTTCTCCATGATATCATATTTTAACTCTGCATCTCTTAGTACTCTACTGAAAAAAGCAATTGGCTACTCTGCATTCTAATCATTCTTTTATAGCAACACTCCTGCCACTGTATGCTCAAAAGCAAAAGAGAAAATCAGGAAATCTTTAGAAAAATCAGGACTGGCTAATACAGGGCCTCAGAAATAGCATTTTTGATTCCCTTGAAAGAGTCTCTTGTTTCCTCTGTCCACCTTATCTGGTTTTCCTTTCTCAGCATATTGGTAATGCTCAT
This sequence comes from Larix kaempferi, assembly GCA_027924585.1. Taxonomy (NCBI): domain Eukaryota; kingdom Viridiplantae; phylum Streptophyta; class Pinopsida; order Pinales; family Pinaceae; genus Larix; species Larix kaempferi. Next base: position 4,110,917 of record BSBM01000070.1, read on the forward strand.
CATAATCTCAACAAAGCTATGTATGAACCTTCTCAAAAAACCCACTTGTCCAATAAAAGATTGCACTTCATTTTTACTTCCAGGCTCTCCAACATTCTGGATCGCACTAACCCTCTCAAGGTCAATCCTAATACCTTCCTTAGAAATAATATGTCCCAGGAGTTTAGCCTCTTCTAAAGCAAAGTGGGATTTCTTTGGGTTGAGGGAAATACCATATTTTATGCACTTCTTAAAAACCTGTTCTAGGTGTTTGAGATGCTCGTTGTCAGACTTTGAATATACTGTTATATCATCCATATATACCACCAGAAACTTATCTTTCTCTTCAGCAAAGGAAATGTCCATTGCTCTCTGGAAGGTAGCTCCGGTGTTCATCAATCCAAAAGGAATCTTAGCATACACGAAAGTACCTCATGGAGTGGTGAAAGTAGTCTTCTCTTGATCTTCAAGACTGACTTTGATCTGATTATACCTTGAGAAACCATCCATTGTAGAAATCCTTTCTGCCCCTACTACCTTCTGCAAGATGTGCTCCATTTTGGGCAGAGGGTAGTTGTCCTTTAAGGATGCTCTGTTCAAATTCCTGAAGTCTATACAGATTCTAATTTCCCCATTCTTTTTTCTTACAGGAATTAGGTTAGCCACCCATTGGGAGAATCTCAAAGTGACAATAATCTTTGCGTTGAACAGCCTCTTGATCTCCTTTTCTACCACCAGTACCAACCTGGGATTTATTCTTCTCAACTTCTGTTTGAAAGGTTTTTCTCCAGGACGAATTGGGATGGAATGCCGGATTATTGAAGTATCATACTCCTTTAACTCTCCATAGCTCCAGGAAAAGGCAGCAACATACTTTTTCATCAGATCAACATACTGCTTTTTTCTCCTGATTTGCAATTTTTTAGACAACTTTACCATCTAAGGCTCCCCAACAGAACCCAAATTCTGATCTTCTACTGTATCTTTGGGAGGTTCAAATTTTGGATTCTTTGCCACATCGTTTTTGTGAAAGAGATTTTCCAGAGGTATCAGTCCTTTGGGAATATAGTTGCTTTTTAATTGGATAATGTCTTTGCCTCCTAGAGTGTTCTTCCAACCTCTATTTTCATTCTCTTCGCTTTCTGACTGCTCCTGGTCCATTAGACCTTCTACATTCTCATTTTCTGTATCGATCTAAACATTAGCAAACTCATGAGATAGTTCTAAAAATATCCTAATTTGTAGTTCATCTTCAAACACTTTCCAATACTTGGAATTATCTGGGATGGATGGCCTATTTACCACTTCAACCTCGTATTTTGCTTGGGAAAAAATGGGCGTTTTAAACCACCTGCAGTAGTGGCCAAGGAGTCAGCTACTTGATTGTCGCATCTTGGAATTAGCCAAATCTTATGTTCATCGAAAAAATTTCCAAACATGTCGCAGACTTCGTTTCTATAAGCTCTCATTCTGGGGTGCTTCACCTAATAACTATCATTCACCTGATTCACCACCAGTTCTGAATCTCCAAATATGTGTACTCTCCTAGCTCCCAATTCTTTCAGAGCTCTCAGTCCTAATAGCAAGGCTTCATACTCAGCCACATTGTTTGTGCACTCAAAAGTCAATTTATAGGATAGGGTCCTAGATTCTTGGTTCGGAGGTATGATCCAAACCCTAGCCCCAGCTGGACTTTTACTTAGTGAACCATCAAAGTACATCTTCCACAACCCTTGTTCATTTTTTCGCCTCTCTGATGCCTCATGCCTTGCTGCAAACTCTTTGTCTTCCTCTACTTCATGAAAAAATGGGGGTCTAGGATCAGTATGTGGCCCATCATTGAAAAGGATGGAGGAACCCATTTCTGTGTCCACATTGGAAATAGGGTGATTCTCAGGCTTGTCATCACTACTGACTACATAAGCCATCCTTTTTTCTCTGTATAACTTCCTATTGCTTCCAAATAATGGTATAGTAGTGTGAGATAAATACATCTGCATGGTTCCCTTTAGCTTCTTTACCCAGGATCTTGATAACAGCATCCCAAACTTAGCAAAGAGATCAGCTACCACTATGTCCATCATGACGCTCTTAGCTGGAATCTGGGCGAGGGTTACCACCATGTATTTAATTAGCCCCAAACAGGGTACCCTTCTGGAATCAAAAGAATATAGGTCTTTGTAGGGTCTAGTGACCTCTAATCCCAATAGGTCTACTATCGATTTTGGCATCAAGTTATGCAAATCTCCAGAATCTATCAGGGCATTGTGTAATAACTTGTTGTGGATATTCAGGCTCAAGTAAAAAGGAAGGACTTCTTCATCATCTGGTTCTTCCATTTTGGAACAAAATATTATAGTGGGGGCATCGTCCGTCACTTCCAGCATATCTTGTGTGTTTCCAGCATGCCCTTTTACTAGGCTATTTATCTCTTCCCTATATTCATTAACTCTCAATAGTTCATTCAGGGGGATAGAGATCTTTACCTTCGACAGTTCATCCTTCAAGCTGAATATTGATGTCGGCTTCCCTGTTTCAGTTACTTCTGGTTGCCTACCCTCTTTAGAATGCTGCCCCCCATCTTCTGAGACTTTCTGTACAGGATCCACTGGTCAGTTTGTCTGTATTCTGTGGAGTCTTCTGGGGCTGATTCTGGGCAGACTGCCCTTCAGTTATTAGTATTTCTCTATTTCTCTGGATGTCGTCCACAACATTCATGTAACCCATTTGATATTGTTCAGAATCAAACTCTGCGGCCTTATCAGCGTTCCCCTTGGTGAAAAAATCATGTTCCTTTTTAGTCAAATGGACTATGTGTTCAAGGGTATCAAAGAGATGTATCTGGTCAGCAGCAAGGTTTTTGGGTCCTTCTTTGTCTACCAAATTCTCAGGAAAAGGAGGTCTTATCTGATCATCTTCTTGGTTTCTTGGATTTCTTGGAGGGGGTGGCCTTCTAAAATTAGGGTTCCTTATCTGATTTTCAGGTTGTTCCCTAGAAGGAGGCTTATTCTCTATGGCTAACCTATCCAACAATTTCTCCATAGTTCTCATCATGGTATCGAATTTAGCATCACTATAAGAGGCTAGGTTTTCTTGCTTCTTCTTGTCTACTTCAGGTTTTCCTTTCATTTTACCAAAATCCATCATGTTAGCTTCAACCTCCAAGGAATCCTTCAGCATGGCAGGCACTGAGGTGGATTTTCGTTCTCTCAATGTGCACGAGAAGTCTCTATCAAAGGCGTCTGCATAGTGGAGCTTTGCAGCGCCTACCGAAGGTTTTAGATCATCGGGAATAGAATTGTATGCTTTCATGAATCTGGCATAAAAATCATGGACTGATTCAAACCCACCTTTCTTTAAGTGATTATACTGGGACAAAACTATATCAGGACTGCCCATGGTTTCTCATCTCTCTAGAAACAATACTTTAAAAGCTGCAAGATCGGTTATGGATGCATTAGGTAGCTGTCTGAACCATTTCTTAGGTTCTCCAAATAGGCTTTGAGCAAACAATCTCATTTTAGCATCATTGTGGTCCACTTCCTCCAGGTCTAAAATATCTTCGAATCTATCAACATGTTGTTTGGCTGACCCGTCTCCCTCTCCATTATAAGAGACAATTCTCTAGGCGTAATTCTGAGGGAGGTCGTTCAAGGCAGCAGGCAGGACCAAAGGCGCATATCTAACAGCCATGGGTCTAGGTGGATTCAGAGCTTGTGGGGGAATATTCTGAGTAGGATTACTGACTAGGACTGTGATGTGTGCTTGGGGGATCTGAGAAATGGGCTTATTGTCCTTTTCTTTGGCAAGGCCTTTAAAATCCAACCACACAGGATCTAAAAGATAGGATTCAAAATTATTCAGAGGTTCTCCTGCTAGGCTTAGGTGTGACTCAGATTTTGTTCTTGACAAAGGTTTACAAATATCAATCTCTATATCCAATTCTTGAAAAATAGATGCACCTTCTAAAAAAGAAACAGTCTCAATGCTAGGGGCACTAGCCCAATCTTTCACAGTCTTTCGTCTGAGTAAACTTTCAGGGTTATCTACTCCTAATAGGATTTTATGGAAAGGGTTACCTCTCGCATGGATCTTTCTTGAGGCCAGGATGCCTTTGGAATTTCTTCAATAGTATACTTTGGCGTAATGATCTTTCTCCAGTGGAGTCTTCTTGAATTGTCTGATCTTTGTGAGTGGAGTCACCAGGGCAAAATTCTTCAACCTTCTTGAAACTGCGGAAACCTCTGTTTTCCCACAGGGATTTCTCTTAATCTTTGAGATTCGGACGTATATATCGTTCTCCTAGGGATTGATAAAACCAATCGTGCCCCCTGGCAACGACGCCAATTTGTTAACACCAAAACTGAACCCCAAGGCTGAAAGAGGGTAATCTCGGGTAACCACTAACCAATCTTTGGTTTACGCTTTCTGATCAAACATAAATAGACAGGGCTCTCTCTACGACCTCGTGAAAGGACTGGAATAATCAAGATTGTCAATAATGAAAAAGGAACATTAGCATTCATGCTAAGATATTCAATTACAACAATTATATACAAGATCAGATTTCTGTTTAGGAAACGAAAAGGGTTCACAAAATGTTTGGTTGAAAACACATGAATTTCATTTGGGCAATGGAGTCACATTTAACAAAATCTGAAAAGCAATAGTCACAAAGATTTTGCAAATGCATTCACAAGGGAAAGGTAGCAAGTAGCTAGTAGTCAAAGAGCTTTAATTTGTGGAATAGAAGAGAAAAGGAACAATCCATCAATGTAAGGCATCTATCAAGGATGAATCCTACATCAACTTTAGCAGAATATATTTGGTGAAATACTTGGAATAAGCTAAGCAAAGCATAATCTCTATGAATTCTACTTAACTATTACCCTGATCCAAGCATGAAGGAAATAACACAGAATGGAATAACAAAGAGAGAAACACATTTGCACGTGGGAAAAAGGAAGATATAGACTACCATACCGATTACACAAGAATCCTTTCCAAAACGCAAGCTTCAGCTTTGCAATTTCTATTAAACAACACAAAGAGAAAGTCTTACAAACTGCTCATCAAAACAAAAATAGTTTTTTCATAAGATTTCCAACCCTTGTGCCTTCGATTACACATGTATATATAGATACTTTCGAGCTCTGGGCTCGGTTCCTTCAAAACAGAAAATAGTTACAACCATATGCCATCTCATCAAAAATTGGTTTTCCACAACTGTTTTCAAACAAAAAACAGGTAGAGCTGTCCTAACTACTTTTTACATTTTCTGGTATTATTACCAAATGGAATTGACATCATAGTAAAGTAAACATAGTAAGTATAAAAGTTCTATCTAGCTATCCATTTAGCCGCCTCAAAAGTATTACAAATTACTTTTGTCTTAAACAAACTGATCAAGACAAGGAACGAAATATTATAGACAGAGGATGGTTTTAACCATGGGTTCACAGATGACCTTGCGAGTCAAAGAAATCTTCCACTTTCAATGAGATGTCGGCCTTTGATGCATTCACTGGTGAGATAGGTGTCGTTTCCTTAGTGGAGAGTATAAAATCGTGAACTATTTCTGCACACGGTTGGCTGCTCTGCTTTATTTCAAGTCTCTCCTTCTTCCTTCTTAGCTGGTTTCCTTGGGGAATTTGTCGTCTATTAGGCTTCTTGTCCTTGCTGGTAGAGTTAGACTCTATAAGGTCAAATACCACAAGAGGTGGAGGAGTGGAAATTTCCTCCATCTCATCCCATACTTTCTTCGGCATGAATATCACTTTGCTTTTACACTCTTTCTCCATGAGTCAATAGAAATAGGGTATATGGTCGAACTACAAGGTGCGCCACCTTTCCCTTATACCAACTTCCAATAAAATCGTGAGAACCTTATCCATAACTGTTGTGATTGATGACGGTAGTTACAAGTAGTCACTATTTCCATGATAACTCTATCGGTCTCTTCCATCAAGTAACCCTGATGCCTAAGGCCTTTGAGGTGACCTTCAGCATGCCTAGCGACGTCGCCCCAGATGGACGGCGTAGCAAATGATGATACAAAAGTGCCTCCCATCATACCGGCAATCATATGGGATGACATTTAGATATCTCCTTGGTAGGTCCATTCTTCTGATGTCTCTCATGTGACAACACTTAATCTCGTGCTTTCCCGCACTCTCTGAAAGACGTGGATCACATTACCTCTATCGCCTTCTGAGCCGACTTCCAATCTACGCAAGGGGCTTTTATCCTTTTCACTCCTTCTTTACAAACTTTCTCTGTCATAAGCATCCGATGCCTTTGCGACACGTATAATCCTCTTAAAACTTCAGTCTTCAACTTAGTAAGGTTGGGATCTAGATATTCTCCGTCTGCTTGTTCCAACCCTTCCCCTTTATCCAGAAACTGGGCCAGAAGCCATTACTACCAGGGAAAAGATGTTACCCATGGAAGGATACCTTTAGCCAGAAATTCTCCCATATTGGGGTTTCATCTCGACCCACCTAAGTTTTTTGACAGACCAACCGCTACTTTGGACATTCGGGAAGTTGTAGAAATTAACCCTACTTCCCAGACCAGACTCGTGGCAGGGAATTTCAAAGGCCCAATGACCTTCGGACGAACTTTGGAAAAACAAGGCAACCATTGTTATTCCTGAGATGACCTCTTCGCCCACAAAGCTGAGGTCTTGATGGATAGCTTCTTCGCAGGCCATTATAACCCGGACCGAAACTGATACAGGGTCTTCCGGAGACTTTCCTGCTAGGGCGCAACTGCACGAACTTTCACGTTTTTGACCCAACTGCCTGGCGACCAGCCATCGAACTCTTGTACCAGTGCTAGAACATCACTTCTCTGGAAAAAAACCCTTCCGTTCAGATAGGCCTCGGAAAAGGTCAATCACGGGCAGTCGGGTAACTGTCTCAAAAATACTACCATCCCTGTCTTCCAGGGAATTCTTAACTCTACTCATGTTCACGGTGGAACCTTCTTCCATGGCTCTACTGAATTATCTATTTTATTGACAAGTATCAGTCGGAAGGGCCTACCTGTTGCCAGCAAATCTTCTGGAATGCTCACGTCGAAAGCCCGGTCTCCCTCGCCATCTCCGACCCATCGAGAAACTTCTAGACCTTGACAGTTTTCCAAATAAATAAATTCCTACTACATCTGCTGAGGGTTTTATATATAAATATTCTTTACTTAACCCTCGGTTTTATCCGCCACTTGTCTGACGATCCTGGCCACTGATTTTTCACAGGTGATCTTCGATTGTCAGATCTAGACCTTTATTTAATCTTCTTGATGTGACATTTTATGCTTTCCATCCATCGGATCCTAGGTAGGACCCACTCTATGTCATTCCATTGCTACCACGTATCCATAGAGCATCATCGATGTTTCCTAGAGTGGTTTTAGATACCATTTTCCTTCCCCGTGATCACCTGTGGCGTTGACACCTGTCCAACGGTATCACCCATTGCTACCACCTTTTTAGTTATCCATCACGCAGCTTCTTGACGAGATGGATCTTGGACCGTGGATTTGGCCTCGCTTTACATCTATGGTAGAGATGAGCGGCATATTTAATGTTCCACGTTTCCCCGACGACGGGTCCCACTATCCATTCCTTCGTGCTCCTTCCTTCATCTCCGTATCGTCGATCTAGGCCACATACTCTCCACATCGTGGATTCATTTATGACTCTACCACCCTGGTATCTCACACCCTTATGGTGGTTTCACTTACTGCTTCTCTCCCCGCGATGAGCTCTCCCGCTGCCATCTGTCCGACGGTATCACCCATCGCTACCACTCTTTTGGTTATCCATCACACAGCTTTTCGATGAGATGGATTTTGGACCATGGATCTGGATTTGCTTTGAATCCACGGTGTTTCTCTTGCCGAGACTTAACCCTCATAATACTTTAGGTTGTCGGACTTAGGATATGGGGTTATTTATTCGCTTAGAAGACCCTTTACATACTTCTTCGTGGGTTTTTGTTATGGGGTAATCCCTCTTAGCCCTTTATATCTTAATTTCCCATATTCTGGCCTTCAACCATGGAGGAAGACCGGGGATTTCAAGCCTTTACCAAGTATGTTTTTCTAACCCTACTCCTTTCAGACTTGATATTTATGAGGTGAAAAATCAGGGGTTAACAGGTGTAATACGCTGGATTGTGGCTGATAATTATGTGTTCTAATTATTATGATCACATGGAATTTCAGTATCTATACGGTTTCTAGATCCTCTGGGATTCTTTTCGTTAGTAAGCTTATATCTCTTCCCTTCTCAAAATATGGTTTTCTTCATCAGAATCAATGTATGTATTTTCTACCATGGCAGATTCAGAATTATTACTGCATTCTTAAAACACATTTCTCAGTTAAAAGAATTTTAATGTATAAACTGAGATTTTTCAGGAACTTACCTTTGAATCCTTCGAAAAAGTATGCTTCAGCTTGGCTGTAGGATTTCAGTGTGTCTACAACAAACTCGGTCACAAATCCCTCAAGTATGCTATCAACCCAGAAGTCGACTACTCGCGACAGTGGGTTGCCTATTGCTTTGAGCTGTTCAGTAAGCTCCGAAGTCCACTTTGTAAGTACTCCTCCTTGAGAACAATTATTTCTTTCTGCGAGGCATGACATCCACTCATGCAGCTCGTTTGGAAACGACGCCTAGAAAATCTCGTGGATGTCCCTCCACAAGTATCTGTTCAACCACTGTATCTCAGATAGATACGGGTGTTTATTTTCTTTCTTTGCAAAATCTCTTTCGATCTTATCACACCAAGCCCAGATCTCTTTCTTTTCTGGATGCCAATTGTCTGACCCTAATGGGAACTCGTATTCTTCTTCGCACATTAGTTTTTCCAAAACACACTATTGCATCACTGAGTCTTTGTGCGGCAACAAAACCATTTGTTGGTGTAAATACTGATCTAGAGGTTTTCCAATGTAGACCCAGGTACTTCGCGGCGCAAGATACCAACAAAACCCCTATTCACCGGCCCTTTCAGCAATAGACTGCGAGCATCCTGACGTCTCACTCGAGGAAAAGCTGAGGGGATGGTTGTGGAATTAGGTTTCCACAACCTGGTGATGCGAGTGCCTAAACTGACTGATGCGCAGCGCGGTAAGAACTTCCACGCTGCAAATAAAAGACTGCGCGACGTCTTCTACTTCGTGTTGATTATGACTGCACGGTATTAATGGGCTATAGAAATAGGTCAGCGCAAAGGGTATATACACTTCCTTGCATATCTCTCTTTATGGGTTCCTAGATTTGGTGATATGATGATAAGCTATCAATAGCTTATCTCGCAACACTTATGATGGATCAACGTGTCAACCAGACTGCGTGTTCACTTCAAGACCTGATCATGCTAACCAATCTTAGTTAACAGTCTTAATCATTCATCAACACTTAGAACGATTCAAACATATGTAATGGAATGAATTATACAATGTTATGTGCCCTGATGCAACACTTCAACTTCAACAATTAGCTCTGTGATTATTTAACAGATCCAAACATTCAAAGACTTATAGATACTGAGCATTAACATTCATCCATATATGAACTACTTAACATCTTATTCCCATCTCTTCCACAACGAATACAGATAAAAGCAACAAATATCGGATAACTGTAACATCAAGCATTCATATTAAGAAATCGAACAATGGAAAACACACAAAGCAATCGCATAACACGGTATTTAACGTGGTTCCCCCCTTGGATGGAGGCTACGTCCACAAGAACTGTTGTTATATTATCTTTAGGGAAGGGTACAATAGTTCTTCGTCTATGCACTCGGCTGCAGACGCTCTCCTCTCTCTCAAAACTAGGTCTCTGCGCACTTAGATGCAAAGCCTTTACAATAGCTTCAAGCTTACAAACTCTGATAATATTCAATAATAACCAACAAAAATGAAGAGTAACCCTTCCCATACAAAATCATGCCTTATTTATAGATCAAGACCCGTAGGTCATGTCTTTACATTTCGAAGGTAGAAACCCTTAGGTTTACAAAACTGTTACCTGTGCACCAATAGGTTGCTCTCACCGAGTTGTTCCTTCTTTCATGGCCTTTATACGACTTGTTCAAGTAGTAGTTATTTGTGTGTGCGACCAGTCACCTTCCTCCCGATCTGCACCTACCCACCGCTTGGTAGTTATCAAGTATCTTTCCAAAAAATAGATCTCTGATTACCTAACCAGAATATGTGCTGTCTTCCTTCCAACACTCTGCTTAGCTGGATCTTCCATTGACCAAACACATCGCAGTATTGTTCTCCTCGCAACACTGACATCGCAGCTCTTATGACACTGTGCTGCGCACAACTTCGTAGCATACCAAAACTTATCCCAAAATTGTTCCAACTGAACTGCGCTCAGCTCCGCAGTTCTCAAAATCCTTCCTGCTCAAAATGCCCCACTTGGGTAAGGCCCAACATAAATTGTTAAAGAATGATAAGATTCATGGAGACTAAGCACAATAGTCGATATTAGAAAGCTGGAAATTTTATTTTGGTCTTCAGTCTAAACATGTAATGTTGCTTATGTTATAAATGACAGTTCAAACTGAATTAGATGTTATGAAAAGGAAAAGGATTATAAATCTTGATATGATGTTCAAACTGAATTAGATGTTCAAACTAAATTAGAAGTTCAAACTGAATTAGATGTTCAAACTAAATTCAATTTGAATTTGGTATGGATTATAAATCTTGATTAGGTACTTCCAGTTTTCAATGCATATTTTTATATCAAGGATCCATCACCGAATTTTATCATCGGCTTCATGGTTTTGATGTTACATCATGCAAAGGATGAATGAACATATGGAGGAAGACCAGTTATTCAGATTTGAAGACTGTACATTGTGTCCATGTATATTAATGGTCATGACACCAATCATGTATAATCCCATTCCTCAGAGAACTGTTTCAGATAGTAAGATTAACTCTGAAGTAGAGTATGCTATGGAAGATGTTGAAGATGGTGGAGCCCCATTTCAAGATGACAAAGATGAGACATCACATCCTCATAAAAGGTCTAGTAGAAAAAAAATAAAGCAGAAGTGAGAGTAACAGTTTCAGCAGAAAAGGACCACATGTTCATAGTTTGGCTTGTTGTAATGGTGTTGTCGATGCAGATCTGAATTCCCCACAAGATAGTGAAATAATGAACATTTGGGAAGAAGAACATAAATGAATTTTGGATCAGGTGAATGTTCGTTTTAATAGTTGATAAGGGAAATGTTGGTTGTTTTCTGTATTTCAAGGGCGTTGAATATATGACACCTAGACTTGACATAATATATATCTTATCAGGAGTGTTATATTCATCTTGTGTATTGACTAAAAAAAATTTCCAATGTTAATAAAGGTTCATTTTTAAGGAATTTCTAGAAATATTTTGTAGTCATTTGTGTTGGTTCTCGAAAAATTTGATTTCAATTATAGATTCATATTTGATTTCATTTAACACACTCAAAACAATGATGAAGTCATGGCTTAAGGAAACTCATTCTAAAACATATGGAAACTGCTTCTAAAACAAAAGAAATGGGTACTTCCATGGAGACTTATGATGATACTACTACAAACATGGTTGTCGAGATTCTTATTGACATTGTATCTAAAGTAGTTAATGTTGTTTCTAGCGGTGATCGTGATGTGATGGATGGATATACCTAGAACTAGAGTATTTTGGGTTGTTCTTTTTCTTTCAGATCTTTTTTCATTTGTTTAGTTAAGCACTCACAAGTCAAAATTTGGTTAATAATACTATGGTTGAATGTACCCAGAAATGCAAGACTCGGATCTTTTATTTTGCTTCCAGTGTTTGTTTACATATGTAACTAACAAGATTTGTGTTTACTATTTTCGAAGTTTCTTTAGAATATGATATCTTTTAGATATTTGGATGTAGATATTTGAAGTTTCTGGTGAGGTTTAGAGTTCAACCCTACTCTGCTTTCTTAAACAGGGGTTTTTGTTCTTCTGTTTCTATCATCAATTCTGCGAGAAATGATACAAATGCTTTTCTATCTATCCACATGATTTTAATTTCGACTTATGTGCATCAATATCTTTCGATTGTTTTCCCATTTTGTGGGACGATCTTGATGATTGTCTTTCTTTTTCCCTGCATTATATGTTGTCTTTAAATATGTAATTTGATGATGGATTTGCAAGTCTTGGTGTATGGTTTAGAATCTAGATGCTTACCAGTATTATATCCAAAATTAGGTCCATTATACAGCCCAGGTACGGGGATCCATCAACACTATGTACAGATCCATCTTAACCCTTCTTTTGTTATATCCCAAGAGATATCAAATTCCTTTATGAAGCAATTTCAATGTTTTGGCATGATTCGAGTCCCCTGTAATCCAGGGTATTGTCTTTAGTTTGGCTTCTTGTTGTCCGCAAACAATACTCTAACATTTTAGCTACTATAATTACTATAAGAAAATATTGTGGTTAGGTAGATGTAAGAGTAAGATCATATTGGATTGATCTTCTAGCATGTGTAGGAAGAGGAAATGTTACATGCATCAGTTTTTAGAGGAAGAATAGAAGGTTGCACAAGTACATGCTAGACAAGACTTTGCCACCAAGCTCCCTTGAGATAAAAGTGAGAGCCCTAGTTACAACCCTGGGGAAGAGCAATTTTCAGCATAAAATTTAAATCGAGCAGGTTCAATGAAATGGCACCCTAGAATGAATTTGTAATGAAGATGCTTGATGTAATTGTCTTAAGCTTCAAGAACAAATGTGGGAGGTATGGCCGGCACATTATTAAACTCATAAATTTCAAATAAAATATAAGTGGAACTGTGAACATTGAAGTAAGATAATCGTACCAATATGATAACAATCGATTTTCTACCTACTACCTATCAAATGATAAAATCAGTTTCTAGATGAATGCAAGAAATTTGATGTCGAACCGTTAAACTAAAGCATTATGCAGATAGAACATAACAAAAATGTGAACCCCAAGTTTTGAAATCTAAATGACACATCACATGGTTGTAGCACTCAAATATATGATTGATCACGTTTTCCCAATATTAGAACTAGGGAAAAATCTTTCCTAGAATGCAGTGCTAATACGCCAGAAAGTGAAAAAGTTCAAATTTGTTTTCATGTTTGAGAAGAAAATCTCTTCCAAGGAATATATGCCCAAAAAAAAATTATCCATCTTTGGAATGGAAGAAAGAGTTTGAACTTATATGCCCATTCAAGACAAGCACTATTACGCCCATCTATATGTGATCTAGCAGTAAGCTAGAGTGCTCTCCGCAATGACAGCCTAGCTTTGAAATCCATCAGACATGCTCCATGTATTAATGCAGGTGAAGTGGATGATGAAAAGTGCAGAGCCTGATTGATTTTGACAGGATATATACCCTTCAATTGCGGTCTCTAAAAGCCAAGGACAACAACTAGTTGCAAACATTGAACAATGATGTAAACAATGAACAATGATACCTAAATCAGAGGTTGAGCCCACTCCTAAAACAAAGGACCATTTTCCAATAAAAATTAAAAATGAACACCCATGTTGATGTTATTCATGTACTGCAGTATTACAGCCTGGCAAAGGAAACCTTCAATGCCCTTACTAGGCTCACAATAGGATAATGTGATTCCCTTCATAATTATTGAGAAATGAATTAGGCAATACCTATCTGAAATCCTTTTCTAGATGCATTCTTAAATGACTTGTGGGGAAACGAATATTAATTGTCCTTTTTTTATCCATGAGTTGTTCTTGGTTTGATCCAGGCACAATTTGGAAAAGCTTTGTTATCCTTTGTAATTTATTTTAGCACACAATGACCTATATTGCAGTTCTTGTGCAGGTATATCAGTGCTACTGTAGTGATTTTATTATCTGCATTTTCCATTTTTTATATTATTTTAATCCACTTCTGGTGGAGTACGCCAATTACGTCTCAACAATGGTTGACATTAATGAGGAGAATACTTGGTTGAGATGCATATTAATGTTGTAACTCCTCAGTGGGGATGTTAATTATTATAGTGTTATGTTAGGTGAGAATAATTATTATCCCATTTAAGATTACATCTTTGCATATCCAGAAACAGTGTTCTGAGCTCTTGTATTTGTGTGAGAAAAAGTGTTTCATAGGTTGAAGTTACAAGTTTCAATGAACTTAAATAATGTTTAAGGAGCACAATTAACAAGTTCCTTATAAGTGTGTGATTACAATTATTGGGTTTATTGAAATTGGGTCTATCCAGTTCAAATCCTGAAAATGTGCTGAAGGATTCCTATGATGGGACTAATTCTGATTTCACAATATCCAAAAAACAGTGTTCTAAGGATTCTGAAATCACAGCTGTCAATATGATAGAGATGAGTAGGGGAGCTCTTGTCTTATTTGTGTGAGAAAAGGTGTTTCAAAGGATAAAGTTACAGGTTTTAATGAACTTAAATAAAGTTTAAGGTGCATAGTTAACAAGTTCATTGAACTTGAATTAAATACGTTTTTTAGGGTTGAAAACACACATCTTCCACCCGAGCTTTAAACTACCTTCTCCAATTACTATGTATCAGGCATGGCATGGAATGCAAGGTCCTTTCCATTGCAGGGAATGGAAGAATTGTTGATCAGTTTCTATTCCTTTCCATTGCTGGGAATGGAAGAGATGATCAGTTTCTATTGAGAATTTCCATTGCCAGGAATGACAAGATATGTAATCTCATAATAAACTTTTGAATATTGTTTTTTAGTGTATGGTTGATCTGTCATATGTTTCAACTTCAAATAATTATAGTGAATAATTATACACTGAAAATTTCAACTTCAAATTTGCACAGAAACAGAAAAATACACAAAGAAGTTGCTTGTTTCATTACTAAAATCTCTGCAAGTTTACAAAATAAGGCCAACGGATCCTCTCATACGCATAAGAGCCATACAATTAGAGGCACCAAAATAAAGATAACAAGAAAATATACACATATCAGAGAACCATAACTATGTCCATCAGAAAAGTTTGATGGAGTACAACTTGATACTAAATCATTTCTACCTCGCCCCTCCGATTATGTCGACGTTGCCCCATACAGTAGATCTTTGGACATCCTATCAATATTTCTATGGTGGTTTATCGTGAAGGAGTCAAATTGGGAAGCAATAATTCTAGCTTCCCTATAAAGTAGTTTCAAATGCTCCTTTCTGACTTGGTATGTGCCTTTCATTCTGTTGCATACAGGTTCAGAGTTTGTGAAGACATCTATGTGATTGGCACCATGATTTAGTGCCGTTTGTATCCCTTCAATGAGAGTAATATAATAGGGTTCATTATTTGTAGTCCTTCCACATACATCCCTGTTTTGCTGGAACACCTGATTTGTAGAATTATTATGCAAGACACAAACAATGGTCTCTTGTCTTGGGTTGGGAACACAAAACACTCCAATGCATAATGTCAACTTTTCAACCATCCCGAATGTTTCCAATGCGCTGCAAAAACAAAAACAAAAGAAACTGTCAAAGGACGGTGCATAAGTAATATACTATAGCATGACATGAACGTGAGAACTAAGGTAAACACTTGGAAAGAAACATCTCAGACATAGTGAAAAGTGCCCTTCCAACCATATAACAAGTTCTTCCTTGACTCAATTCCCAAACTGCCTTGTTGAAGTAAATGTGAATATAATTGATCACAAACAATACTTCTATTAACGGAGAATACTTCTAAAATGAGAATCATACCTTAAATCAATTTATATGGCATAAAGAACACAAATCAAATCTAAAAAAAAAAAATACTGGGCATGAAATTAGACCATACAAATAAAAAATTTCAGATTGCTTAGAAGGGGCATCCCTCGAGTTTCTCTAAGTACATCGTCACACAGCTGTGGTATGGGATGGAAACATGGATCCCAGTGATGGAAAAACAAAGTCACATCTTCTAGGGGATGCAACCCTGGAAATGCAGGTATATATATATAGTACCAGGACATTATTTAATTTTGGCTCACACAATTGACTAATCTTTACACAAAATAGAGTTATCTCATGTAAAATTCATCAAGGTAGATTTTACCTTTCTATAAAGCCATAGTATTTGGGGAATTTTGTAATTTTTCTTGCACGAATGACTGATTTGATAAATTGGACTTCTGAATGAGAAAGATTGGTCAGCAATATGAAGCAACACATGGAAGAATAGAAGCCTCGAGCCTCAAGCATTGATTTAAAATGTTCTTGAAAATGAGAAATCCGTCTAATCAATTTGATTTCTTTTGCATGTCATGTTGTTCCAAGTGAATATACCGTTCATTGTTTCAATGTCCACCAAGTTAGGCTTTTGAATAACTTGTTTGAATCTTTGTCTTATCGAATCCAACCTTTTTATCCCACCTTTTTTTGTTGAGAAGGGAAGTGATTACATTAGAATCTACTCCAGTTTTCCAATAATTAGAGTTGGCTACATTGGACAAATTCTAAAGAGATTTAAGAAACTAAATTTTATCCTTACTACCGTCTATCCATAAATTTTTGTTATCATAGTGGTGATAGATGAGCCTATGAAGTGGAAAGGGGTTGTCATGGTTATCTATGTTGCAAAGATGTCCTATATATTGTGAACTAATCGATCCCATAGAATTGTGAGTCCTCCCACTGCCCCATTATCATCTAACGTGATGGATCAGATACCCTTCAAACATTACTTACTAATCCTTGGAATTATATTCTCATTATATTTTCCATCCTGTGGCATGACTATTGTAGGTTATGTTAGAAAAACATGATTGCAGAGCAATAAACAATAAACAAGATGCAAATACAATCACACAAACATATTACAAGAGAGACACCAATATATCATGGTTCACCCAACATGGGATACGTCCACACTAAAATTTCCAGTCCTTATTATTATACCATCCAGAAAATGAAGGGATATTTATGTTCGGATATCCATCATCTATTTCGGGATACATATCTATTTCAGGATCATCTATTTCGGGATACATATCTACTTCAGGATCTTGCATGATCTATTTCAGGATATGCAGTCCAGTCACCAGTTTGATGCCTCCAGCACCTTATCCACCTTCTTCTAGCACCCGGGAGCCACTTTCCACAGAGTTTTAGCCCTCCTAAGCTGAAAGGCGCCCTCTTCTCACCTACTGACTGAGAAGGGCGCACTTGCTCACCTACCACTGCAGATTCACTCCAGTTACATTCAGTTAGCTCCGATTCTGATTGATTTCACTCCGATTTCACTCCTGACTGACTGTTTCACCTCCGATTGACCTCCAGTTCGATTAGGTGACTTGCTCTGACTCCAGTTAGCCTCCCATGCGCCCCCACTGAGCCTCCAGATCCTATATTAGTGCTACACACTTCAGTTACATTTATTATGATCAGTTAGACTCAGCTTGACACCTGGATGACTGTTTGTTGTGATTGATGAGCAACACCGATGATTGATGAGGACTCCTAGATTGAGTCAAGCTACTCCATTTCAGTGATTCGAATGGCCTACTTAGTCAATTCGAATTGCCATTGACAAATATTTGGATTGAATTGTAATCTATTGTAATTCATTGTCTTTTTGATATGTGCATTGGTAATACAAGAGATTTTGATTCCGATGAAGAGGAGAATGATTGGCTCAATGATTGTGATAGAGCTTTTGGAGCAATATGTCTTGCTATGTCTCCTTGTATGCGCTACCTCATTAAGACTGCTGAAAATCCAAGTGATCTATGGGTCCAACTTGACAGAGAATTTGGAAAGCAGGAAGAAGAGGATCATGCTAGCCTTTTGGAGAACAAGCCCAGTGAGATCTCCTTATGTGTTCTTTCCGATCATGTGTTGGCCTCAACAATTGTTCAAGATGAAGAAGAAACTATAGATTCAACACTCATTCTCTCAAAGTCTTCTATTTCGAATTCTGAGCAAGATAAACAAGCTCATACTCTAGATTCCGAAGAGGTTCTTGAATCCTCTCCTTCACATGAGTTTGTCGGCATGCAGAATAATGATCTACTTGATGTTTTGGAGGTAAAATCTGATTTTGGAGGTGAAGCATTCGCCCTCCTTGATTGCATGCCTTCTATAAACTTATGTTCTATCATTTGCAAAGTTTATCAGAGTTTTAATGAAGATGAAGAGCACTACCATTCGCTTGAGTTCAATTCTCATGCACTTTTTGCTGATTTTGGTTTTGATCTCACCCTTGTTGGTTCAAAGGAGATCTTAAGAAACCATTCATCTATTTTTGGAGCTGATTTAACTTCTATTGATAAGAAGTTCAAGTTTCAAGATCTATTTGATCCGATTGGAGCTATTTCTACCTCACTTGGTTCGAATCACAGGTTCCAGTATCATCCTCATATTTTCAGATTTGTTCTCACCATTTTCGGTATGAAGAGCAAGTTCATAAAGCCTCCACATTCGCTTGCATCCACTGATGGAGAATTCAAGCACATGTTTTTGGAGCATAATCCATTTACTCCCAAGAGTAAGATACCTCCAGACATATCTATTTCAGTTTGGAGCAGTTAAATCTTTTGGTGTGTTACAGTTCATTTTGAGGGGGGGTATTTTTCCCATGAGGTTTTCCCCATTTCCTCGGTTTATTGACTGTTATTAGTTTTTTTTTTGGATTATTGTATTGGGGTGACCTTTGGTCTTAGTTACCAGGGCCCCACATTATTTTAGTTGGCACATCATAGTCTAGCTTGAGGGGGGGTGTTCGGATATCCATCATCTATTTCGGGATACATATCTATTTCAGGATCATCTATTTCGGGATACATATCTACTTCAGGATCTTGCATGATCTATTTCAGGATATGCAGTCCAGTCACCAGTTTGATGCCTCCAGCACCTTATCCACCTTCTTCTAGCACCCGGGAGCCACTTTCCACAGAGTTTTAGCCCTCCTAAGCTGAAAGGCGCCCTCTTCTCACCTACTGACTGAGAAGGGCGCACTTGCTCACCTACCACTGCAGATTCACTCCAGTTACATTCAGTTAGCTCCGATTCTGATTGATTTCACTCCGATTTCACTCCTGACTGACTGTTTCACCTCCGATTGACCTCCAGTTCGATTAGGTGACTTGCTCTGACTCCAGTTAGCCTCCCATGCGCCCCCACTGAGCCTCCAGATCCTATATCAGTGCTACACACTTCAGTTACATTTATTATGATCAGTTAGACTCAGCTTGACACCTGGATGACTGTTTGTTGTGATTGATGAGCAACACCGATGATTGATGAGGACTCCTAGATTGAGTCAAGCTACTCCATTTCAGTGATTCGAATGGCCTACTTAGTCAATTCGAATTGCCATTGACAGATAATTGGATTGTATTGTAATCTATTGTAATTCATTCACCCTTTCTGGGATAGAGAGCACTGCTGCATGTTTTTGCACAGTTTTGCACCATATCTTCTTATTCATCTGTTGTGACTGATTTATTTGTTCATTAGATCTGCTGTGACTAACTTTACAATTTACAGTCTCACAGTCTTTCGTTTCGATCTCAGAGATATTTACAATGCATAATACCTAATACATAAACCCTAGCAGTATTACAATGTCTTTCTTATAAAGGGGAATACCATGGAAAAATATCATGGGTTACCCAAAACCATGGGCCCGTAAAACAACCCCAGTGTGGGGAGGCTTCGCTCCCCCCACACCCCCCCCCACTGGGGTGAGTGTACAGTCCTTTTTCATATCATATAAGGCTGGGGTACAAACACGGCTGAATAATAATATCTTTGAATCTGGGAGATCAGGCTTCACAACCAACAATCTCCCACTTGGAGACTAATCACAACAACTCCACCGCTGCTGCACTTGTTGGACCTTGGACTTGGAAAATTTCTCATCTTCACCTTCACGCTAGAAGGCCAACTGAAACCAAGCAGGAACTCAGTTTCTCTCTGGTCACTACCTTTGTGAACATGCATGCAGGATTCTGGATAGTATGTATATTTTCTAGCTTCAACAGTTCATCTTCCGGAACAGAGCGTATGAAATGATACTTGAGCTGTATATGTTTAGTGTTGGAATGGAATGCTGAGTTCTTTGCAATATGAATGGCACTCTGGCTATTACTATACAACCTGTTATCCTTCTGCTTCTTACCCAATTCATCCATAAACCTCTACAACCAAATCATCTCTTTACGAGCCTCTGTAACAACAACATACTCTACTTTCGTTGCTTAAAGTGCAACAACATTTTGCAGTTTCAAAATCTAACTTGTTGATGTTCCACCTACAGTAAACACATACCCTGTGGTGCTCCTCCTACTATCCTTATCACCTTCCATATCTGCATCAACATATCCCTATAGAACAGTGTCTGAACCTCAAAAACATAATGCATGAGTGGTAGTACCTCTGATATACCTGAGAATCCACTGTACTGCCTTCTAATGTTCTTTACCTAGATTGCTCATATATCTACTCACAACTCCCACTGCATGTGCAATATCTGGTCTTGTGCACACCATGGCATACATCAAGCTGCCAACTGCTGATGAACAAGGAATCTTGGACATGTAATCTATCTCTTCATGTGTCTTGGGACACATTTCCTTAGATTGAAATGGTTTGCCAAAGGTGTAGTAACTTGTTTTGCATTCTGCATTCTGAACCTCTCAAAAACCTTTTGTATGTACTCACCCTGAAACAATATCAATTTGTGATTTTTCCTATCTCTTGTTATTCTCATACCAAGGATTTACTTTGCAGCACCCAAATCCTTCATCGCAAATGAATTAGCTAACTTCCTTTTGAGCACATTTATATCCTGCATGTTAGACCCTGCAACAAGCATGTCATCCACATACAATAACAAGATAATCATCTTCCATTATCTAACTTCTTGAAATAAACACAATTGTCAAAATGACATCTACTATAACCTGGTTCTGTCATAAACTTGTCAAATTTTAAATATCACTGCCTTGGAGCTTGCTTCAATCCATCCAAGCTCTTTTTCAACCTACACACCAAATTATTGTTCCCTTTGACCTCATACCCTGGTGGCCACTGCATATATATCTCTTCCTCCAAATCCCCATGGAGAAAGGTTGTTTTTACATCTAATTGTTCAAGATGCAAATCTTGTACCGCCACTAGACTTAAAATAGTCCTAATTGAAGTCATCTTAACAACAGGAGAAAATATTTCATCAAAATCTATACCTTTCTTCTGTGCAAACCCCTTTAAAACAAATTTGGCCTTGTATCGCTTCTTGTCTCCTTCTTCTTCCTTCAACCCGTAAACCCATTTGTTCTGCAATGCTCTTTTACCAGCAGGCAACTGAACCAAATCCCAAGTCTGTTTTCCCACCAATGAGTCCATCTCCTCATTCATGCCTTCCTCCCACTTCTTTCTAGTTTCCACCTGCATTGCTTCTTCGTAACATTCTAGTTCAGGAGAATTAGTCATCAATAAATAATACATTGAAGGAGAGTATCGTTCAGGGAGTCTACTTAACCTGGTATATCTTCTTACACTTGCAGGAGTTTGAGGTACTTGTTGCTGTTCTTGATTTTATGGAACCTTTGGAACTTCATATTCTTTAATTTCATCAAGTACTGTGTACTCTGTGTTTTCCTTTTCCTGTTTCTTTCTCTACAACTGATCTTTATACATGAAATTTTTATTGAATATCACATCTCTACTCCTAATGATTTTTTTATTTTCATAATCCCATAAGCGATAACCAAAATCATCAACCCGATATCCCATAAAGGTACATTTTTTGGATTTAGCTTCAAGCTTTGTTTTATTTTCTTTATCAATATGGACAAATGCTTCACAATGAAACGTTCTCAGAAATGAGTAGTTTACTTTTTTACCTGTCCATGCCTCCTCTGGAATACCACCATCCAAATCACTTGAAGGCCCTCTGTTTATTAAATAAACAACAGTATTTATAGCATCTGCCCAAAACACTGAGGGAAACCCTGCATGCAATCTCATACACCTTGCATGCTCCATGATCGTTCTATTCATCCTTTATGACACACCTTTTTCTTATGGTGTTCCTAGGACTGTCTTCTCTTTATGAATCCCATGATACGAACAGTAACTATCAAACTCCTTGCCGTAGTACTCACCTCCATTATCATATCTGAGACACTTCAACCTTTTTCCTGTCTCGTTCTCAACCAAATATTTCCACTTCTTAAAAGTAGCAAACACATCATATTTATGTCTAATGCAATAAACCCAAGTTTTTCTAGTTGCGTCATCAATAAATGTAACATAATAATGAGAGCCACCAAGAGATTGTACCTGAGTCGGTACCCATACATCTGTATGGGCAAGCTCTAACTTTTCATTCTTCTTTTGTTTCCCAACCCCGAGAAGTCTGACTCTCTTCTATTTTCCATAAACACAGTTCTCCCAGAATTCAAACATACCTGCTTCAAATCTGACAACAACTTCCTTGAGTGGAGAATCTGCAGCCCCTTCTCACTCATGTGGTCAAGCCTTGTTAAATTTTCAGAATTTACTTCAATCTGATCTAGGATCTTAACTAAGAGAACAACATGTACAACAAATCTACAACATATCATTCATGGACACAATAATGCAAGCACAGAAGAGACACCGAGTTTACTTGAGGAAAACAATAAAGGTGAAAAACCCCAATAACTTCCTCAGAGATAGATAGAGAAATGATACAACCAGAATACAAGAGATAGTCTTCTCCTAGCAGCAGAGCCTCCTCCTCCACAAGTGCGCCACTCTCCACAGTGTGAGTGGGAGAATAGAATCTGTAAAATGAGAGAGACACACTCTCTATTTATACACTAACTTGACTTGACCTTTACTCAACTAGGTCGGCCTCAACTTAACCACTTAACATAATGCTGACGGGGCCGACCCCCACTAGGGTGGTCTAATAACCCTTTGACCCACATGGCTGACCCCCAATAGGGTGGTCTAATAACCCTTTGACCCACATGACTTATACAGGGCCGACCCCAACAAGGTGGTCTAATAACCGATCAAGTATAAGTTACGACACTTACAATATAAATGACGACACTTCCGTATAGAGGAATAATAACATCTCTATAGGAATACAACCACTTCCGTATAGAGGAATAATAACATCTCTATAGGAATACAACCACTTCCGTATAGAGGAATAATAACATCTCTATAGGAATACAATATACATATATGTGAAATACATTCCGATGTTACATATACATCAACACTCCCTCTTAACTAGGAAGGTATTTCTCGACCCAGGTCTTCTAGCACAAGTCATCTTCTTTGGATCATCGTCACTGGATAATCGTCATCGAGTCATCATCATTGTCACTACGGCTGCTATCTCAATCTCTACTCGTCATAGGAAGTTCTACAGAGCCAGTCCTTTTTCATACTGGATGTAGGCCCACCACCTGCAGGTCTTCGTCATCACTGGCCATAGTGTGGAATTCTCAGGACTTATTACGTGCATCACAAAACCTGGCTGTAGCATCCCAGGCTATTACGAGCACACAGCTCTACCTATCCGATCTCCTAGGAGCACATTACATGTGACCCATCACAAAACCTGCCTAAAGCATCCCAGGCTGTTATGAGCACACAGTTCTACCTGTCGTATCTCCCAGGAGCACATTACATGTGATCTCACCACAAAACCTGGCTGAAGCATCCCAGGCTGTTACGAGCACACGGCTCTACCTGTCGGATCTCCCAGGAGCACATTACATGTGGTCCACCATAAAACCTGGATGAAGCATCTGAGGGATTTTTCATCCTGTCCAGATCTCCAAGGAGCAAATTACATGTGGTCATGGCAAAACCTGGCTGAAGCATCTGAGGCCTTTTTCATCCTGTCCAGATCTCCCAGGAGCAAATTACATGCCATAGGACAAAACCTCGAAAGAGCATCTACCAGATATCCCAGGGCACAAATTACATGCCATAGGAAAAACCTCGAAAGACTATCTATAGATCTCCCGAGGCACAAATTATATGTCCTCCCAATCATAACCTCGAAAGAGCATTTGCCAGATGTCCCAGGGTACGAATTACATGCCATAGGCAAAACCTCAAAAGACCATCTGCAAATCTCCCAGGGCACAAATTACATGCTTACCTGCACAACCTGTTCCACGACCACAGAGTATCATATGATACTCATCATATATCATCCTGATGTACACGTGATCACCCTGATCATCATCACTACAACATCCTACTGCATGTCATCTGGAGAAGCTCGTCATCCACGATCATCCTAATCATACAATGCATCCATCTGATGCACACCAAGTATCTACCTGATACATATCATCATACATAGTGTATCCACCTGATACATAGATACATGATCCACACAATGTATCCATCAACATACATGATCTGCGGATCATACCTGATACATATCAATATACATGATCTACTTGATCATACAATGTATCCACCTGATACATATACAGATACATGGTCCAAGCATCCAACATGATGCATATACATACAAATGATCCAATCGATCATATCCAACATCCAACATGATGCATACATACATATAAATGATCCAACTGATCATATCCAGCATCCAACATGATGCGTACATACATATACATATAAATGATCCAACTGATCATACAAAGCAGAAACTAGAACATCATCCTGATGCTCATCATCTAGTGCTTACATCCACATCCATGTGAAGGATCCTCCTTCCAAGATGCTTGGAATGGCTTCAGCAAATGTGTCCATCACTTCTTCCTCGAAGTGTCATCAATCTGAAGAACACCAAGCCTCTCCCTGAAGTACTCGAACTTCACCCTGGCTAGTGGCTTCGTCAGCACATCTGCAATCTACTCGTCCGTCGCAACATACAGGAGATTCACAGCTCCTCTCTGCACCATATCCCTGATATAGTGATATTTGATCTCTATGTGTTTTGACTTGTCATGAAACACCGGATTCTTGGATAGATTCACACAACTCTGGTTATCACAGAAGATACCAGTAGCATCCAATGGGAGATCAAATAACTCAGACAGTAGCTTCTGTATCCATACTGCCTCACAACTAGCTAAACAGGCTGCAACATACTCTGCCTCAGCTGTACTCAGTGCTATGCAGGACTGCTTCCTGCTAAACCAAGAGATCACACCTGATCCCATAATGAAGCAGCACCCAGATGTGCTCTTCCTATCTGCAGCACTGCCAACCCAATCTGAATCAACATAACCCTATAGGTTAAACTTTTGATTCGCTTCATACTTGAGCCCAAAATCCACTGTACCCCTCAAGTACCTCAGAACATGCTTTACAGCAACCAGGTGAACACTCCTCGGATTCGTCAGGAACTGGCTCAATGTGTTCACAGCAAAGCAAATGTCCAGTCTCGTGTTTGTCAGGTACATCAAGGACCCAATCATCTGACGATACATAGAGACATCAACCAGCTCAGATGAACCATCGCATAAAAGCTTCAGATTCGATGCCATAGGTGTGGCCATGGCCGTGCAATCCATCATCCCGAATCTCTTCAGGATATCTACTGTGTACTTCCCTTGACCAAGGAAGATCCCACCTGCACTCTGCCACACCTCCATACCTAGGAAATAATGCATCATTCCCAAATCTTTCATATCGAACTCAACAACAAGCTTCCTCTTAGTATCTGCAATCAATCTGTCATCTCCTGTTACAAATAAGTCATCCACATACAGGAGTAGAATCACAGGATTCCCTTCTTCAACCTTGTAGTAAAGGTTGGAATCCACTTTACTCTTGGTAAAGCCCAAACTGGATAGCAAGCTGTCTATCCTACCATACTAAGTTTTGCACATATATGACTCCCTGTCATGTGTCTCAGAACCAATTGGCTACACCACATACACTTCTTCTTCAACTACACCATTCAAGAAGGCTGTCTTGAAATCCATTTGGTGTATCTTCTATCTCATCACTTTTATATTTCTCTATGCTGCCATCTGAAACATGCTTGATTTGATAGTTCCATTTGGAAGTCACAACAAACATCCCTTCAAGTCTTGGGACTACATCCCAAACATCATTCTTCATGATCGACGGATCATGGCATTCTTCCCATATCCTGGGAACTTCAATATCTTCAATAGATAATTTTGTTGCTGAACAAATGTTGTAGTTCTTCTTTTGTAGGAGATGGTATACGATCTTTCCTACACAACAAGTTAAATTGCATGATTAGAGAACATCTCATAGTTTTCAGAACAAATTCTTACACATAAAGAAATATGTCATTTAGTCATGCAATTATCTTAGCCAATGCTTCAATACAACATTTATTCATATCCCGTAACTTTCTAGATGCCTTCCAATTTCTACCAGAACATTGTTAAGAGTGTGCACAACTCCCAACATGTCAGCAAAGAGGTTTCATTATAGATAAGTAGCAATGGAATGTTGTACAGTGCCATAGGCTACTTACCCATGCATATTAGTAGTATACTGTTCATCAATGCAACTATTCTAATATGCATAATACACAACCTAATTCTAGGAACATCAGTATATACATTATTGAACAATATTATTTAAACAATAAAATATGCAAGTAATGACAATTCAAATACTTATCTTTGTTTGTTTGTTGGGTTGACTCCCTCTCAGTCTTTGCTTCTTTTCTGCAACTCCATTCTTATGTGGATTGTGAGAAGTGGTCAACTCCCTCTGAATATCTGCATCCTTGAAAAAACTAATGAAGTGTGCTCCTTTGCTTTCTTGCAGGAACAACTGGAGTGTGCTCCCTCTTGATCTTTGCTTCATGGATTACCTGTCCTTGAACTTACATCCATCCTTAATCACTATGCATGCTTATTAGTATCACCATTGTGTTATCCTTGAGGTCTCATACATAATCACACATTTATTAGTATAATCTTAATACTATCAAAACACAATAATCTTAAACATGTATATTCATGATCATTCACATTAGTATTCAAGGTTTCAGGGAAGTCTTCTTTTACTCATACATTTGATCATAGGACTCTTCTGGTTAGTTGAATCATCAATCAAGATAAGGGATATAATATGCATAAAACCATGATTATTCAAACCTATGACTTCATGAATAATCATTATCAACAACACAACAGTATAAGATCCTAACACAAGCTAGGATTCTAGCTTGATATAGGAAAAACATACCTGGATTAGCATGCTAGCTAGTTTTGTCTAACATACCCGCATAATGTCTTTTGGTTCTCTTCAGTGACTTGTGCTAGTAACCTGCATGTCTCATAAGTTAACCATTGTAGAACCAAGTTATACATACCTCGAAAGTAGATCTTCTATGTTATTCATGACAATGGATGAATCCTTGTCTTCATGCCACCATGATCATATGTTCTTGAAGTAGAACATGATTTGTCTTTCTTGGTGTACCTTTTATGTTAGCAGACAACATAAACCTCATACAACACCATAATGCATTAGTACAATCATAAGTGTCAAAACCCTAACCAATGAATATCTTCTATCATGCATTCATAATTTTGTTAAGGTGATATGACAAATCTAAAATCAAGATTGTACTAACCGTAATAACATGAAGACAAACATACCATAAACTTAATCATGAACAAATATTGAAACATACATCGATGAGTCATACCTGTCGAGATCGCTTGTAATATTCTTATGTAAGGCCTTAACCTCATCTCCCTCTGAAACAGGAACTTCTTCACTTATGCAGGTGACCAATCCATCTTCTTCTAGGATTAACCCAATCCACTTGATTTGCAAGAACTGGACCTGGAGCTGGATATGGGTTTGTCAGAGAAAACCCAAAAATTCAAACTTCCGAAAGGATAGAAATATGCGCCTCGATAAGCTGATCAAGCTGGTATATTCAGAATTTGAAAACTGCAAAGTTTCACTCCTCAATTTTTCCTTTGAAACTTCTAAATTCACTAGACGTGACCCTGAACTGGGGTTTGATGAAGCCCACTCTTCTGCGCAATCAAAAGGTTTGATCCAAAGCTCTAAGCTTCTATTTTTCTGAGGAGCTTCCAGTCGTGGTCATAGATTTAAAAAATTCCCATTTTTACAGAAGCCCTAATTTTCCACTTTTCTGATCAAAGTCCCGAACTAGGGTATGATCAAGCCTAGCCTTCTTCCCAACCAAAAATTATGATCTTGGTCTCCAAATTTTTATTTTGATGAGTATCATTCAGCCGTGGTCTCCGATTACAAAAATTCCAACTTTCTCCGAAGCCCTAAATTCCGGAAGCCATGAACGAAGGTACTCAAAAATAATTCTGTTTTGACAGAAATATGTACCTGATTGTTTCTGGTGTACCTCTGAACTTTTCAATCCACGGGGTCTGAAAGCATTTCCTAAGATAGCCCGACCTATTATCTTTCCATCCTGACAGGTTTGACCTCAATTGGATTCTCTGAGAGGGAGTTATTCCAAGTGTCGCAACGTGACCTATTTATGGGATAATATAGGAGAGCGAACTTGTACAGCGTTCCACGTGTCACTGTTTCAACTTCGGCCTCTGAAAATTTTTATTAAGATAGCCCGACCTGTTATCTTTCCATCCCGATAGGTCTGACCTCAATTGGATTCTCTGAGAGAGAGTTATGCCAATTGTCGTAACATGACCTGTTTATGGGATAATACAGGAGAGCGAACTTGTATGGCATGCCACATGTCACTGGTTCAACTTCGGCCTCTGAAATTTTTTTTTGAGATAGGACAGTCTATGTAATACCTGTCACCTTTTACGAAATTTCTTTTGGATCTTCCTAGCCCAAGTTATGACCTTTTTCTCAGGATCACCTAATTTTGACTCAAATCTTGAAGAGACAGAAACCCTATATTGTACAGATCATAAATCACAAAGGACAAGGAATTAGAGGTTGTCCTTTGGACACAAAGTAAATGGGGATTTAATATTCAACCTATAAAGGTTTCAGATCCGAAAGCTTCGCCAAAACAGATTTATAGCAAAAGTTCTACGATGACTGGTTTTTTCTATATCAAGCCCTAGCATCATAAGTGCAACAAGTGTCATACATGCCATATCATGCCTTCTTTCAGGCTAGCTCTGATACCATGTTAAATTTTCAGAATTTACTTCAATCTGATCTAGGATCTTAACTGAGAGAACAACATGTACAGCAGATCTACAGCATATCATTCATGGACACAATAATGCAAGCACAGAAGAGACACCGAGTTTACTTGAGGAAAACAATAAAGGTGAAAAACCCCAATAACTTCCTCAGAGATAGATAGAGCAATGATACAACCAGAATACAAGAGATAGTCTTCTCCTAGTAGCAGAGCCTCCTTCTCCACAAGTGCGCCACTCTCCACAGTGTGAGTGAGAGAATAGAATGTGTAAAATGAGAGAGACACACTCTCTATTTATACACTAACTTGACTTAACCTTTACTCAACTAGGTCGTCCTCAACTTAACCACTTAACATAATGCTGACTAGGTCGAACCCCACTAGGGTGGTCTAATAACCCTTTGAACCACATGGCCGACCCCCAATAGGGTGGTCTAATAACCCTTTGACCCACATGACTTATACAGGGCCGACCCCAACAAGGTGGTCTAATAACCCATCAAGTATAAGTTACGACACTTACAATATAAATGACGACACTTCCGTATAGAGGAATAATAACATCTCTATAGGAATACAACCACTTTCGTATAGAGGAATAATAACATCTCTATAGGAATACAATATACATATATGTGAAATACATTCTGAAGTTACATATACATCAACAAGCCTATCATGCCACAATGTTGTATCTGTTCCTATGGAAACTAAAGAGATAGAATTGTTAGTATTATGAGGACATAAATACGACATACCTATCCTGTCTCCTTTTTCTATCACCATTGGTCCTTTAGTGATCTTCCACTACATTTCTCCAAACATAGATAGACAATCGCCATCTCCTAACTGTCCTGCTAAGATCAGATTTATTTTCATAGCAGGAATATGCCTTACATATTTCTACAACCATTCAGTTCCATTCTTAAATTTTATCCATACCTTACCCATTCCAACAATTTTACATGGTTCATCATCCCCAAATAAGACATGTCCAAAATCGCCTGGAACATAATCATGAAAATATTTCCTATGGGGTGTAGCATGACATGAAGCCCCTGAATCTACTACCCAATAATAACTAGTATTATCTAATGCAAGAATCAAAGTGTCTTTTAACACATCACCTGCTACATTTGCTTCCCGGGTAGTTTCATGTTATCCATCTCCTTTCTTCTTTAGAGATCTGTAATATTTCTTCCGATGTCCTTTCTTTCCACAGTTCCAGCACTCTAGCTTTCCCAATATAGACTTGGATCTGCCCATTTTAGACTTGCTGCGATTACCTTGGCTCCTTCATTTCTCCCTTTGTATTCCCTTGCTCTCCATGGTCAACTCATTACCTGATGTATCACTTGTGCTTTTTATTCACATTTCCTCACTAAGAATAACACCAATAACATCATCAAGTTTCAAGGTGTTTGAACTAGAGACAAAGTTACTTACAACCATTACCAAGCTATTCCAACTTTCTGGAAATGAACACAAGATTATAAGAGCCCTAAAATCATCATCAAAGTTCACACTTACAGAACTTACTTGATTTGTAACCGTATTAAATTCATTTAAATGATCAGCAACATAGCCACCTTCAGACATCTTCATATTAAATAAATGCTTCATTAGAAATACCTTGTTGGAGGTCGAGGGTTTTTCATACAGCTTACCCAATGCGCTCATCAAAACCTCTGTTGTATTTTCTTTTGAGATATTGAAAGCCACTGACGAAGCCAGGGACAACCATATTGTTACCAGTGCCTTTCTGTCAAGAACCTCCCATTCTTCATCCTTCATAGTCGCCAACTGCTTTTCTCTTCCTCCCAACAATAGGAATAGATCTTTCTGGTACAGATAGTCCTCCATTTGTATCTTCAATAACTGGTAGTTTTGGCCATTAAATTTATTGACCTTAAGCTTTCCTTCTTCCGCCATTGCTCCCACTCGAACAAGAAACCCTACTTTCTTGTGGGTTTATCTACCAAATAGACCTTTGGCTCTGATACCAATTGTTAAAAAAACATGATCGTAGAGCAATAAACAATAAACAAGATGCAAATACAATCACACAAACATATTACAAAAGAGACACCAATATATCGTGGTTCACCCAACATGGGATACATCCACACTGAAATGGCCAGTCCTTATTATTATACCATCCAACAAATGAAGGGATACAACCTGTAGCACATCTGCTACACTTCCTCTTCACTATCTCACAGTCTCTCGTTTCGATCTCAGATATCTTTACAATGCATAATACCTAATACATCAACCCTAGCCGTATTACAATGTCTTTCTTATAAAGGGGAATACCATGGGAAAATACCACAGATTACCGAAAACCATGGGCCCGTAAAACAAGCCCAGTGGGGGGAGGCTTCGCCCCCCCCACCCCTGCTGGGGTGAGTGTACAGTCCTTTTGCATATCATATAAAGCTGGGGTACAAACACGGCTAAATAATAATATCTATGAATCTGGGAGATCATGATCCACAACCAACAAGTTATTCTGTTGAGATCTTATTCCTCAACAATCTATGTTTAGATTTCTCGTTGATCTCCCAAATGTTCGAAGATATGTCTGTCATTTTAAATTGTTTGAGGAGTGTGATAGAAACTTATCCATTTGTCTTCTCCAAGAGCTTGAAGAAGATTCCTATTAATATTATGACCTTTTCTAGTTTTCTCCTTGTAGGCTTTTTAGGATATTTTGATGTTTTGGATCTTGAATTCTAAAGATGAAGAGACCTGTTACTCTCTTCTATCTTGCTTGGTCACTTCTACTTTTTCTCAGCGAAGAGATTCTTTTAGAAGAGTGATCCATCTTTCCCCGATAGAAGTCACATCATGCCTCTCACATGCATCCACTAAACCTTGTATACCTAAATCTTGTATATCCATATCCTCCCCTTCATCACGGTATGTTAGGTTTTCAAGCTTGGAAACCTTTATATCAGTTCTCATCTAAAGGTAGAAGGGGCCAATTTCTCATCCTTAGATTAGTTCTCATCTCTATTTGTGTATGCTTAATTATCCTGGATCGATATCTCCTTGTTCATATCTAGAGATACTTTGAGGGTTCATCCATTTTTCTTGGATTTTCTTTGGCATTACTTAAGACCTAAATGTTATTAGTTGTAGCTAATAATTACCTTCAATTGCACTGCATTGCTTTCTTTCACTAGCCTCTCCTATGATTAACTTCCTTGAAACCCTCTTGATCCTCTTTCACTTTCAGAGTCAGGTTCAGGGAGGCTTCCATGCTTGTGGCATTGCAGATGGGATATGCTCATAATCCAGATACAAATACCTTAAACATAATGAATAATATTTTTTTAATTCATTATATATATATATATAATTAAAATGTTTTTCTATTTAATTTTAATTAATTAAAAATTTGTTTATCTAATATGAAGGCTTGAAGGTTAAAGTTGTTCTCTAAATTGGTTATTTAGAACCCTTGACACTACTCTAATAGTTGTTGTTCCTATAGAAAAGAATTTATTTTTGACAAAAAATGTAATCTTTTTATAAGATCATAAATATTTGAAAAATATATTTATGTCTATCAAACCTTTAAATATAAAAGATGTGTGTAGTTAATCTAAGATAATGATAGGTTCTTGTTGCTCTTAATATACAATTTCCTTTCTCCTCAACATCATATGAATGAGTTCTTCAATAAACCTTGGTTGCTTTATGTCTTCCATCTAAATTGCAAGCTAATAAAATACATCCATTTTATCTAAATCATTCTATCTCCATTTAACATTTTTTTAAAATAATTCTTAAAAAATGCTTACCTCCACCTTTAAACAAAAATTACAACTAATCCAAAGCACTTGTAAATTCTTCAACAATAGAGTATATTATATCTAACCATTTCTATATAATAAAAAAAAAAAAAAAAAAAAAATTAAGTGTAGAATTTTCATGTCATTATTAGTGGCACACTAATCAACAAATAATTCTTGTATTATATCTTCAAGGAACAAAGAAACAATACACTCTTTTTCCCAAATCTAAACATGGCATTAGGTCAAAGGCCTTTTCACACTCCTTAATTTGCATATCTTGATACGGTTTAGGCGATTCACATTGATAATGCAAGCAACTATAGTGATGATACAAATCAAAGCAACTATAAAATTTGAAAATGGATTCAATTTTTATTTTCCAAAGTGCAATGTAAATTGGTTTTTGAGAGACGTGCTTCTTTGTCATGTTATCACGACACACTCCTTACTAATATTATAAATCATTGGGTGATGTAACATCATGTTTTCCATACGTAATAAGACACACTTGTTCATAATATTATATTATAAAAAATCATTGCTGATTTAGCTTATTGTTAGACCATCAAGTTTTCCAAATTTCTATACATATGAGACGTTTCTTAGTAATTTTATAAACCATTGTTGATTTAGTCTATTGTCATGGATAAACCATCGTTGATTTAGTAATTTTATAAACCATTGTTGATTTAGACCATGTTAATAATGTTATAATACATATGAGACACTTGTTAATAATGTTATAAACGATAATCATTGTTGATTTAGACTAGCGTTAGACCATGAAGTTTTCCATACATATGTCATACTTGTTAATAATATTATAAACCGTTGTTGATTTAGTCTATTGTCAGATGGACCATGAAGTTTTCCATACACAGTTCAGTTTCGTTTCAAATGCATTCTTATAAAATCTAGTCTTTTTATCAACGATAAACTATCTCTTATTATTGGAAATATTTGAAAATTAGAAAAATCTCGTCCTCTTATCCACGATAAATTAGAATTCCACTTCATTAACGAGAATTTTGTTCATAGAACTTTATCTTCACTTTAAAATAATTCACATCATCAAACTCTTTTTTTTTTTAACTTTTACAAAAAGTCACCTTTAAAAATAAAAT
Organism: Larix kaempferi; assembly: GCA_027924585.1. Lineage (NCBI taxonomy): Eukaryota > Viridiplantae > Streptophyta > Pinopsida > Pinales > Pinaceae > Larix > Larix kaempferi. The sequence continues at coordinate 4,144,986 of BSBM01000070.1, forward strand.
AAAGATAATTTGAATAAACAAACCCATAAACCTTTGTTGATAATCAACCAAAGTTTACATTGTTCGGATGCACGTGGCATCGTTCACAAGAATTTTACAAAAAAAACTCATCAATACTTGTAGCTTATATCTCTATCAGATCTTTTACCAAATCATCTATCCTAACAATAACAATCCTAACAATAACAATGGTATAAAAAAACGAAAATTTGATCATTCTCCTTCTTATATTCGTACAATTTAATTGTAATTTTCTGAAAGAACCAGTTCTTTCTATCAAACCTTATCTATTCAAGTTTGACTCCCGTCAGAGCAATCCACATAATTCAAAAACCATTTTCATATTCCTGTGACATCATCCAATAGTTATTATACAGTAAACCTGATCTTTCAATCATATCTTTGATATAATTTCAAGATCATATATATTCAGAAACTCATTAAAAAGAAAAAATTATCATTCTCCTTCTTATATTATTATAGTTCATTTATAATTCTGTGAGAGAAACCAATACTTTTATCTGAATATATCTTCTTCTCTAATCTGATTTGTACTTGATTCTAGTTCGACTCCTATCACTAGTAAAAGAGGTTCATGTAAGAATTCCAATAATAGAGCTCCCTCATTTTTTGCAACATGCCATACCCCTTGTTCCATGTGCATCACAAGTTTGGACAAAAATCTTCTTGCTGATTTCTTTCTCTATAAGTGTGCTTGAAAGAAATTTCATCCAACCACAAAATAATAGTCTTAATCTCCTCCAATATTGGGGGCTGATAGATATTATGAAATATTTTCATTCCTTGTAACCAATCCATAATAATCATGGCATTTACAAATTCTTGACACTATTTTCCATTGCTAAAGTTAGAAGAAGCTTTAGGGTGGACAATTCAACAAAATTATTTGTTCCTGTCCCAATCTAGCCTTGAACATAATCGAAACCTTCGAAGAAAGAAACATGATTCCTCCAGCTCCACTTTTACCAAATAGGACCAAGGGAAGTTGCGATTAATGACTTCAAATTTCAATTGTCTCACCTTGCTACTTTGGTAATTCTGTGGGAAACATTGTAGTATAGTTAAGCTATAACTCTCATATTGAATAGGAGGTGTGAAAATATCTTCAAATAGACTATTGTTTTTGGAAATCCAAATTTTCCACATTAGTATGATTGGGAGAGCCAATAATGATCTAAGACTAGGATTTTCAACCCATCTTTTAAAACAGAGCTGCACTGAGTCTCCTCTCCAAAGAAACCTCTTCATTACCACCACTTCCTCTTCCTTCCAAGCTTTCATGATGAAAATACAATCCACAAAAAGATGAAGATTTGTCTCTTCTTCCTCCTTAAATAGATAGCAATGGTAAAGTCCTTGTTTGTTTCTTCATTTTAAGATATCCCATGTCAAAGCTTTCTTACAGAGAATAAACCAAGTAAGAATTTGTTTCTTTGATGGGCATTTAAACTTCCATAAAATTTTCCACCAGAGACTTGTTCTTCCTCTTTCATTTCTACCCTTATGATATCATATCTTGCATTTGGTGTATAAGAACCATATGGATCTCCAGAGCATACCAAAGAATCGTTGAGAGAATAAAGACAAACATTATTCAAATGAAGAGATTTGTGTATGCCTCCCATTTACCCCATCTTCATCTCTAGATCCAACATAGTTGCTTTTGCACCATCCTTATCTAAGCCAAGTAGTAGATGTTTGATCTGCTATTTTATTTAAAGTATATAGACCTTTAAAGCACAACTGCATCACAATTTGGAAGGGTAGTGTATGAATAGGCCCACTCCCAATCCACGGATCCACCACCAACCTAACGTTGCAACAATCTCCTATCTTCCAACCATCTCGAATCACCTTAAATGAGTACTTTGCCCTGAACCATTTAAGAGTGCTTTTCCACAATAAAGCATTTAAAAAAGCCTGTAATTTTTTTCTCCTATCCTCCTAAGCTTTTGGGAATGCTCTTATCGAATACCATTTCAAACCTTTTTATTCACTAGAAGTTATCTCCAATTTTTTATTAAAAATTAGAATCCCACTTCATTAATGAGAATTTTGTTTATACACATTTGTTTCAAATTTTCACTTCACTTTAAAACAATTCACATCATTAAAACTTAAAAAATAAAAAAAAATAAACAAAAACTACAAAACTCTACCCTCAAAGATAATTTCAATGCTCATTGAATACCATTTCAAATTAAAAAAAAAAAATAATATCTTCTTTCTATATATCATTTTCGTACAGCTAAATTATTATTATAAAAATTCATTGAATACCATTTCAAATTAAAAAAAATAAAAATAATATCTTCTTTCTATATATCATTTTCGTACAGCTAAATTATTATTATAAAAATAAATGAATTATTGATTAAAATTATTAATGAATGATTTCAATGAATTATTCATTGAAATTAATACGAAGTCAACTGTCCTCTCACATCGACTCGTTCGTAATAATGGAAGTACGGAGCACCACTCTAATATGCAAACACGGAGCGGCGCTATAAAATACAAGTTTATGAAACCGTCAATTATCAAAATAAATTAATTGTTGAGATTACGAGTTTAAAATTTAATTTTGCTTCACTTAGTTATAAGTCAGTTTTCATTATTTTTCTTTGAATTTAGTAATGTGATTTTTGTTGAAATTTTCATTTTTATTATTTAAATTATAATTTTGATTCTAAAAATAGATATATTAAGTTTTATTACAATGTATTTTTAACAACTTAAAATTGTAATTTTATAAAAAGTGAATAGATTTAGTTTATTACAGTTGAGACACTCTGAGTATACAATTTTAACAAGAATCAAAATTATAATTTTAATTGTACAATTAAATTGATTTAATGCTATTACAATTGAGGTATTTTGAATATACAATTCCAACAACTTAAACTACAATTTCATTAAAAAGACCTGAGCTGTTTAAAAATTCAATGATTTAGATAGGATGACAATCAAAATTTAAAAGTGTTTTATGGAAATTATTAATGATAACAAATAATTCAACACTCTTAAAAACCCTTGAAACAACCAAAATTTTAAAATTTATAATTATTACCTAAATTTTGAAAAATTACAATCATATTTTTTCAAAATAATAACTAAAAAAAGTCACATCTTAAAATTTTTAGAATGCCCAACCAAAAAACCAAAAACATAGTTTAGCTTATCTTTCACCATACACCACAGTACTCAACAAAGGTTTAAATGTATTCTATTGACTTTGTAAAACAATGTTAACGAATTTTCTGGTCTAGGATTGACTTTGTAAAACTATGTTAACGAATTTTCCGGTGTATTATCGGTTGAACGGGCTATAAATTCATTTCGGCTCTGTAATCGATTGAACGTGCTATAAACTCATTTCCGCTCTATAATCGCTTGAACGTGCATAAGGCTGAAGTGAAATTGTCTCTGGGTTTGTGCTATTTCGAGAAGAAAAGCAGTTCAAACTTCAAAGTGGGAGATGGGGAGTAACTTATTTGTTGTCAATATTGTTATTCTGTTGGGAGTTGCACTATTATCTTCGGTTCAATGGTGTGAAGCAGGAAATCTCAGGCGTGATTTCTACAAAGAGAGTTGTCCATGGGCGGAGAGCACGGTTGAAACAGTTGTAAAGAAATACATACAGAAAGATGTAACTCTGGCGGCTCCTCTTCTAAGGCTCCACTTCCACGATTGCTTTGTTAGGGTATGTCTCTCTCAATTTATGTGTTCGTCAATCATATTTGTTCATAATCGACGTAATTTACTGAATTCCATACCGCATGCTACCGCAGGGTTGCGACGGATCGATTCTGTTGGATTCTACAGAAAATAACGAGGCAGAAAAAGAGGCACTTCCCAATCTCTCCCTTCGTGGATTTGAAGTTATAGACGCTGCGAAGGCTGAATTAGAGAACATATGTCCAGGAGTGGTTTCTTGTGCTGATATTGTCGCCCTTGTTGCTCGAGATGCTGTTGTTGGAGTGGTACTATATATTTTCTCATCATCTATTCTAAATTATGTGCCAATTCCTTCGTTTCTGTTTTCATGTGATTAAGATAAGAATAGAGGTGGTCTCTGTAATTACAAGCTATTTAAGCATTTGAATTCGGTACAGGATATAGACTAACCGGGCTGTTGACAATATGTGTATATATGCAGAGTAAAGGACCTTTCTGGCAAGTGAAAACAGGTCGTAGGGATGGAAGGATATCCCGTGCAAACGAGGCTTTGAAGAACCTCCCTTCGCCCTTTATGAACTTCGCCGAGCTTAAAACCGCTTTTGCCAGAAGAGGACTAAGTGTTAAAGACTTAGTTGTTCTATCCGGTACGTCTAAATCTAAAGATATACATGTTTACAACGCAATATGGTAAACAGGGAATCTAAAGATATACATGTTTACAACGCAATATGGTATCCGGTACGTCTAAATCTAAAGATATACATGTTTACAACGCAATAGGTCTTGATCGTTTTACTGTTGCAGGCGGACATACTATCGGAATCGGGCACTGCAATTTGTTCAGCAAGCGACTCTACAACTTCACAGGGAAAGGAGACATGGATCCTTCCCTAGACAAGTCATACGCAGAGGAGCTGAAGACAAAGTGCAAAAGCTTAGCGGACACTACGACCATAGTGCCAATGGATCCTGGGAGCGACCTCAGCTTCGACAGCGATTATTTCAGTAATCTGAAATCACACAGAGGCCTCTTTCAATCAGATGCCGCGCTTCTCACCAATTCCAAATCAAAATATATTGTTGAGAAGCAGTTGAAGGAAAACCGTTTTTTTGACAATTTCAAAAAATCAATGAAGCGGATGGGAGAAATAGGAGTGCTATTTGGCAATGACGGAGAAATTAGAAAACAGTGCGCCTTTGTAAACTGAGGAAACCCACAACTCGTTGGCGTTATAATTCTTTTGTTTTTTATTTTTCAGAAATTGTTAGGATGTTATTTTAGCTTTGTTCCTGCGTAGCGACTCAATGAATAATGGCTACCAAGTAGTCACTTAACAAACCTAAACAATATAGTGCCATTTTCCACACATTTTTATGTAATAAATGCGTACTTTTAACTCTCCATGATTAATTAAGTTCTATGTACTTGAAATCAGTTTTCATCACATTGTTTCTTTGTATTGAATAAACACGGCTTATTTACAGTCCACTTGAAATCAGTTTTCATCACATTTTTTCTTTGTTTTGAATAAATATGACCTATTTACAGTCCAGTGGAGGGATGTGTAACTTTTTTTATTCTCATCCTCGAGTTGACATGTGTTCTTTTAAGAAAAAATAAAATATTATAAAAAATTGCATGTAGCCTCAAATTATATTTAAAACATTTAAAACTGCATATATATTTATAAAACTAAACAAATTAGATAAAATAATATGCTTCTTCAACATTTGCATTCTAAAAAAGGGTTTTGTTTTTCCAGAAATTTGATCACTATCTACACTTCGTAGATCTGCTTTCAAGATAGATCTATGCTGGTTTATTAAATCAAAACATGATGCAATGGTAAAAAAAAAAACACATTATATTTAAACTGATTTTAAAAATCCTTTTTGTTATCAAAACCGAAAGCCAGATAATGAATTGAAAACTTATGGAAAGAAGTAATTGTTTGCAATGAGAACATGTTCCAGAAAATCAAAGGTTATTTGAATTATGAAAATATTTTCTTTATAGTTATTTGCTGTGAACTTTCTGCTTGTGATTTGGAAAGACTTTTACTTCTTATTTAGAAGGTTTTTTTTTTTCCCCAAGAAAAATATATCTTACTATTAATATACGAAATAGTAAATAGAACCATACAAACCAACCGGCTAGTGGCAACCGAGCAAATGTAGCCAAGGGGCTAATCCCTTTTAAGTGTACTTCCTGTTTTGCTTGTTCAATCATATATATATATATATATATATATATATATATATATAGGATGTTTATATATATATATATATAGGATGTTACTTCTCTAAAAGGACGTGTCTCAGTATTGTTGGTAACAGTATTCAGAATTAGAAATAGTCAAGGGTAAGCAAAGATGAATATGTTAGATAGAGTATCCTTTGATGGCTTGTGAAAATATAAAAGACCTTTGTGTCGACAAGTAATGTTTCATTAATAATTACAATTGAATAATTAATGTGAAGAAGTTATGAGATGTTATAATGATGTAATAAATATAGATGTTACATGTATAAATTTTACCTTCCGCGTAGCATTTAATGAAGATTGGATGCTTAGAAAATTTTTAAATTTTCTTGAAATTCTGGGTATGTGACAATAACAGATGAAGAGTCCCCCAATACCAATAAAGATGTGACCCCTTGTCGCTTAGCAAAAAATAGTAACAACCATAAAGCACAGAGTTCACTCCAAGTATTTGAGCCAACACTAGTGTTCAGCCAAATGCGGAAGTACCAAACTTGTTGGTAACATACAGAACTACACCTGCACCACACAGATGCATACCCACCACCGCCGCCCCATCAAAAAATCCGCAGGGGTATACAAGGAGCGGCATATTCAAATTGCAACAAGGACGGGGTAGATGACAAATCGGTTGATCAAATAAGGACTTGTATTCAAAGAAGGTTGCAACCGACCTGCCACAAGGTAACACCATGTTTGGTTTGGCATCCTCAAATATGCAACAGTTCCGGGTCTTCCAAACCTCCCAAACCATGAAACAAGGGAGTGTAGCCCTGGTGGTCGAATTGGTAAGCCACGTTCCCAAACAGTCCAGGAAAGTGGTGGACCGCCAGGACGAGGCCCAATCAACAGTGCCACATATTAAACTCCAGAGATCCAAGACAAAGATGCATTGAGTGAAGATGTGATCAACATATTCGACTTGTGAGCAACACAAATAGCATCGGCTCAGACCCACAAATCCCGGATGACAAAGATTATCCCATGTCAAGATCCGGTTGTATAAAGCCTACCAGATAAAGCATTTAATTTTTAGAGGGATACTCAGTTTCCACATAGCCTTTTGCCACCCCACCTCAGGCTTAAAAGAGTTAGCAAATAATGATTCATAGGCTAGTTTAGTAGAGACCGTTCCACGAGTGACATCCCATGACCAAACAAGAGTATCAGGACCATCGGATAGATAGATTTTTCCCCAGTTGAGGAACCTAGTATAATCAGACCATTCCACTTCCAGACTTCCCCGAAGACCCAATTGTTGAGTAGTGATCCAAGTAGAGTGCCAACTCCCACCCCCCCGCGGAATGGAAGCATGTGCAAGAGTAAACATACCCTTTGAATGCATAAAAGTAATGAGGAATTGTGAAAGACGGTATATTTGAGATCCCCCAAGAATATGGTCGACGCCCAAATGTATCCCCCAGCCATTACCAGGTAACCAAGATAACCATCCAGCAATTAAAGAGAAGGATCCCAATAAACCATTCCAGATATTCAAAACACCAACCAATCCCGGAGGACCCCTGTGGAACCAACTCACCACAGAGACAACTTTAAGATATTTAGCACGAATGATCATGCACCAGATCGAATCAACAAAGAGGGCACGCCAAATACTTTTAGCATGAAGAGCATCCCCAAAATGTTACAATATTTTTAATGTCCCAACCCCCCAACTCCCAAGGGGTTTCCAGTATACTCCAACCCATCAAGTGGAATTTTTCTTTTTCAGCACCCCCGGACCAAAGAAAACTGAAGAACTTTCTTCGTAACCGATGAATAATAGAGTTGGGAATTTTACATAAAGAGAACCAGTAAACTCCCAGATTCTGGAGAACAGATTTATCCAATGTAAGTCTACCACCCAAAGTTAAGTACCTTAGGCTCCAATGACTAGTTCTTAAGTCAAATCTCTGCAATAACCAGGTCCAGTCTGAGATATGATAGTTGGAAGGTTTGATGAAGAAACCCAGCTATTTAGTTCCACATGACAACATTTTAAAGACCAATGGGAAAAAGGTACCAATCTCAATCCTCACAATTGGATTTAGATCATGTTGTAGGAACCAGGACTTTAAAGTACTAATCAACATACCAGACACATTGCAAAATTAATCTAGAACAATTTTGAATTGCCTCCATTCCACAGTAAGACCCAGACCATAAAGTATAACATCGTCCACAAAGAGAGTATGGGTGATCGTAATTCCCCCAGCCATCTTAATACCAGATATGAGACCATCCTGTCGAGACTTATGAATGGACAGGCTCAAACCCTCAATTACCAGAAGAAACAATAATAGCGAGAGTGGGAAACCCTGCCGAAGGCCTCTCGTAGCCTTACAAAAGACTGTAGGCTTACCATTGATAAGCATAGCATAGTTCACAGAATTTACACATGCCATGATCCATTTCATTACCTGCCAAGGAAGACCAATCTGAATGAGTATCAATCTGAGAAATGTCCAATCCACCCGATCATATGCCTTCACTAAGTCAAGTTGGAGAATTAGAGCATTGAGATGTCTTTGATTGATACTATGAAAAACCTCTTGTCCAATCCCCACAGCATCCATTATCTGGCGTCCCTCTAGAAAACCAAATTGTTCAGCTGAGATGAATTTCGAGAGAGTGGGTTTGATCCTTCGAGCAATGATCTTGGAAATAATTTTATAGATCAGATTACAAAGTGCAATAGGTCTAAATTCATTGAATTTATTAGGGTGAGAAGACTTGGGAATGAGATCCAAATAATTAGAGTTAAGAGCCCCAGATACCACACCCATTTGTCTCGATTCCTCAACCATGCCCAGCAATTCCTCCCCCATTATGTCAAAAAAGGAGATAAACAGTTCCACCGTTCAACCATCTAGACCATGGCTTTTGTCGTTGTCAAAACTCTTCAGAATGGAGTCAATTTCCAGTAGAGTTACTTCCTCATAGATTCTAGCCCCCTCCTCAACAGAGAACATACGAGGATATTCTTTAATAATCTTAAATTGCTCAAGTAGAGAGGTGGATTTGGGATCACTGAAGATGTCTTAAAAATGTCAAACCGCTTCCCCCTGAATACCACACTCACAAACAATACGACGACCAGCATGATCATTTATATCTCATATAGTATTCAGGATATGACGAGAGTCAGCAAATTTATGGAAGAATTTTGTATTCAGGTCACCAGAGCGAAGCCAAATAGCACGACTCTTCTGACGCCAAGTATCCTCCTGGATGAGGAGCATATTAAGTTTCCTTTCTTCCAAGAGGGATAATCTGGACCGATCACAAGGATTGGGACCATTTAAAATAGAGCTATTTAATAGGTCTCCAATCTCAAGTTCCAAAAGGATCAGCTCCACAGCTGATTCAACCTTCTTCTTATTTTCCCAAGCAATCGTGAGACTCTTCAGAGAATTAAGTTTCACAGCCACTTTATCCATAGCAGAACGTTCCAAGGACACATCAACCTGATCCCAATGATTAGTTACCAGCAACTTATACTCCAGATCCTTAAGCCACACATAATTGAATTTGAGGGGATATGTAAGCCTGGGGGCCGAATATTCAAACTGTAAAAGGATAGGTGAAGGATCACTGATATGAATCAAATGAACCCAAGAACGATAATTCTGAAAAAAATCCAAAAGAGTTTCCAAAACTAAAAAGTGATCAATACGTTTAGCAATCCAGGCCCCATCCTTTCGGCCATTTGACCATGTAGACACCAATGGATGAGGAGCCACATCCACTAAATGATAAGACTTGAAAAGATTCCTGAGATAATCCCCCAGTGGGTCCAATTTAGCTGAAAGGCCCCAAATTTCCTCCGTCCCCCAGGAGAAATTTAAATCACCAGCGAGAATAAAATTTTCCAATGAAAGTAAATGGCCCAAACAGGCCAAATCCTAGAAAGCAGCTCGATCACAATATGGGCCATAACAATTCACAATATTGATAGTTTTCTCAAAACCTTTGAAACAACCAGTTAGAAGGATACATATTGAAATGAAAAATGGCTCAAGCCGAAGAACCCTTGGATTCCAAGTAGCCAATAAACCACCAGAGAGACCAACTGCATCAATAGAGCATATCAGCCAGTCGGGATGAATTTTACAAAAACAGGAACGAGCCTTCTCCCCACAAACCATAGTTTCCTGAAGAAATACTAGATCAGGATTGATAATTTGCAGAACTCTTTTGAGGGCCAATTGTTTTGGTAGACCCCCGACCCCATGAATATTAAGGGAGAAAAAAATCATCAATGACCCCTGGCAAGGGATTTGATTCCTCTAAGAGCGTTGGTATCAGGAGACAATTGACATACATTCAAAACAGGTGGAATACCCCTATCCACAGAATTAGAGTTCTTATTCTTATGAGCATTATGGGTATTGATAGGCGAGAAGTCATTATCCAGTCCCCCCGACCAAGCCCCCTTGCCAATTTGTTGAGCACCCAAAGATGAGAAGGGGGTTTGTTCATGTGTAGGAATCGACAACGAAACAAATTCTGGAGCAGGTGGCTCCTGCATTACCTCAATGAGAACATTCCCCATCTCAACCTTATCCAGAGCACGATTTTTGTAAAAGATAAGTATCGGGGCTTTTTTGACCATCTTGCAGTAAGAAGGGATCACAAGGACATTAGATAGTGGCGAAGGAATACCCAAGGTATTAGAGAGTGCAGGCTCGACAGGAAGGGATTCGGTAGAATCCAGAAAGTTCACCGAAGTGTCTGATTCAGACAACAAAAGTATGGTCGAGGCAGGGGAGTGTGTGGGAATAGGTCGGACAGCCACATTCAGGGAGTCACCCAAGTTATCCAATAAGCCATGATGAGCATTATCCGAATTTGAAGTATTAGAGGGCAAAGAAGGGGCATGACGACAACCAACATAATTACCATTATTAATCTCTAAAGAGTTAATGAAAGAAACTTCCAAGTCATTTAAAGAATGGAAAAATGCAGGATCGTTGGCTTGCAACTTATGCATCATAACCGACGCCTTCCCACCAGGAGGGGGTAATCTGTTGGAGAACCCATCCATGCCACCATGAACATCAATATCCCGTTCACTGTCTTCATCGGACGACCACATGGGCTCCACATCTGCAGGTCGACTGTATGAAGCACCTTTCTTGCATTGTCGCCAAAGGTGGCCGACCTCCTTGCAAAAAGAGCACCAAAAAGGCATGCCCCAATAGTCAATAATCTGAGCCAGCTTACACCCCCCCTAGTTGATGTGTAACACATCTACCATACCCAATGTCGTATCCATTTCAACCAGAAGACGGCCCATACAACGGTCAAAACCCTATAGATGTTCTTCCTCAACATGAAGAAAGCGGCTCAAGCTATTACCTATAGCTTCAAATGCCCCACGGTTCCATAATGCAAGAGGGAGGCCAGGGAGAAGGACCCAGAGATACCTAAAATGGACGGAGGTCCTTTCCAGATCAAAATCAGTCTGCCAACGTTGCATCATCAAGTTGTCTGTGCCATAAAGCCATAACTTCTCCAAAATGCTTGTAGACTAGCTTTCAGTTTCAAACTTGAATCCATTCTAGCCCTTATCCAATGCAAAAAACCTCGGCGAATAGCCCACAATCGACGACCAGTGTTTGTTGACCCAACCAACAATATCAAATCGTTTCATCATAAAATAAGAAAATTTTCCCATAAGAACAGTCATGTTGAAGTCGATCAGTTCATCCAGTCCAATATCCCGGCCCATTGTGAGCCAAACCTCACCCGGCCGACAACCCCACTTCTCTAGCAAATGGCGAGAAGATCTGGAAGTTCCCTGTTGTGTGGCACATGGTACCCGATGTGGCTGAACCTGTTCGCTAGCTACCAAAGGAATGGATTCCCTGTCCCATGGTTTAGACAGATTCCAAGATAATGCCAAGTGTCCCTTATGACCAACATGTCTGCCACACGGCGGAGAGGAAGGACCACCCGGCACAAAGGCCCGTTTCCCTTTAAGCATTTCCCGGTAAAAGGAGTCTGATTTCAAGATCCCAGCTTCTTCCATCCAAAAATCTGTATTTGTCGGGGAGTGTGTGACAATGATGGAAGGAGGCATCATGGGTTCACCCATGTGAAGAGCACAGGAATATTGAACCCGGAAACCACCAGATCTGAGCAGAAAATGACCAAAACCGAGGTCGTAACAAGTAAAGAAAAGTAAATGTTGATCCCTAGGATCCAAGCAAGGAATACCGAAGAAAGGTGGATACTGTTTAGTGCCCAAGATGGAAAACTACCACCAATGGACCAAGTGTGGAACCCCCAAAAGAGACCAGTCAGTGCCCAAAACAGTAAAATACACGGGCCCCAAATTATAATAGTATCGTTGCCGGAAACCACCACCACCGAAGGCCTTGAAACCAGAGAATGGGAGAATGTGGAACCCAACAAAATAGGTTAGTCACACCCACAGCCGACAGGGAAAATTAAGCTGAGTCGTTATCGAAAATCACCACCGCAGCAGACCAAATGGACATAAAACGGGAGAATGGAAGTCCCGACAAAGCAGATAACCATGCCCACAACCGACCAGGAGTATAAGGTTATTTAAGGGTCCAACTAGATGATAGTTTCACCGGTTAAGTTGCCAACCATGCCACAGCTCCAAATAACCCAGGCCAGCAATAGCATGATAGTGAATGGAGGTCGCATCCAAGTTCCCTAAAAACCAGTCGCAGATCCCTCCAAACCCTAGGTATTCATCAAAACCCTAAGTTCCTCATCACTGCCAGTGCTGCTCCTTATGCTTAAAGTTGGGACGAATACTTTAAAGATGTGAAGTTTTTATATTTATAATAAAAAATTAATTATGTTTATAAGTGTATTTTCCCCACTTTGATTCTAAGAATATGTTATTTCATAATAGAGGATGATCTACAGAGTTTCAACAAAGTTGGAATATTATTTGTTAGTAGTTAGGGCAAGGTTGGAAGCTGATCTTGATTGCCTATGTAACAGAGAGATTAGTTGATGTAACCGCATCCTGTCGCTGAAGATCAAGATGAATAGCTGTAAAGAGGTTCAGCGTGGTTTCTAAATCCGTTATCAATGTTAACTAGCATAGATCCATTTTAAAAAGGGATATACCAAGTGCTTAGAAGGATCAAATATCTCGTACAAACTCCTTTTTAGTTTTAATTTATCTTATTTGTGTATTTTTATATATATGTAGTTTGAATGTTTTAAATCTAATTTGAATCACACATTATTTTTAATAATATCTTATTATTTTTATAACATTTTATTATTTTTTTTAAATGATGCATGTCATCTCGAGGATGAGCACAGAAGGAGCTACACATTGCCTCTTCAGCGCAATAAATCAATTTAAAATTGGGAGATTTGATAAAAAAATAATTTATTGTAAAGTAATTAATCCATAGATGTTTATATTTTAAAATTTGGGAGGATTATTATATATGATTTTCCTAAATCAAAAGAAGATGGGATAAACGTACTCTCTAGATTGATTTTTCATGGCACTTAACTTATGATTTATCAATGTTCACCTTCCACAAGTTAAGTGATTGTGCTAATTTATAAAAATGAAATGTGTTTGCCAAAATATTCATTCAGTTTACCATAATAATAATGGTACAATAATAATAATGGCAGTTATGGGATCTTTTATTTTGAAGCATATTTGGGCAGGTTTATCATTTCTAAACTTTTTAACATCTCTTTATATCAAATTGGAGAATAATAGTTGAACTCTTCATGGTGTGTCGGTTAATTAAGTTATCCATAGATTAGTTTTTGGCTTTACCATTCCCCAAAGCTCCAATGATACTTATTAATAATGCGTATTCGAAATAATGTTAGACATACAGTCGCCATGTGTATTATCATGCCAAAGGAAGCATATTGGAGAAGCGTGTAATGCATGTGATGTAGCGTTTAATGTTACCTTAAAATCATTTTCTACACGGCGTAAGCAATTTTCCATGTTCATTTTTATCTTTATTATATACTTCTCTTACCGACTATGAAATTATCAAACATTTATCCTCGAATAAATATTATGCAAGAACACATTTCGAATGTGGGCTGCAAATCTATCTTTTCATACTCGAATGTTCTGGCAGAAAGTGTGCAAAGTGGATAATGGGTAATATTGAAGATATGCAAAGTCACTTAACTTGGATTTCAAAGTCATTAAACCGTGATTTTTTTGTGGGTCCATTCATTCATTTAATAAACGATGGGTTTTGTTTGATTTGAAAGAAAAAAATGATAATAATATTAAATTAACAAAAAATAAATTTGATATTTTATTAATAGAAAAACTAAATTCAGTTTCTTAAACTTAGTGACCTAATAAATTGTGATATATGCCTTAACTCCTACATTTTAAAATAAAACCTTATCTCATATAAATAAACGTACCAATTACAAATCAACACTTTATTGCATACATCTCAAATAAATGTTAAAATATTCCTAAAGCCCTTTTTATAACTGCGAGAGGTAATCGATTTGGATTTTGACTTTTAATTACTTTCAAATTTTTAAAAATATTTATATAAAGTTTTCAATAGTTTTTAAAAATATAAATATTAAATTTAATATTTAAAAAAAAATTATAATATTAAAATTTCAAATTACTCATTTGTAATTGCCTAAAAACAATGACTAGACTAATTTTTCCTAGTTTGAGGGTTAATTGTTAGAATTTAAAAAAAAATTAAAATTTTAAAAATAGGTCGATGCTACATTGAATAAAAACGTATGATTTGATTGATTGAGTTTCGAGCTGGTACTCCCAAAGAGGAAAGTCCTCCCATGTCATAATACTACATTGAATACAAAATGTACACCCAAAAAAACGACAATTAAAAGCTAGAAAAATCTGGACCAAGAATTACGTGACTTGGCCCTTAAATATTGGACAACTTTATTGGAACTTGTATTTCTTAACATCCAAAATAAATACATGTTCTTAAAAAACTAGCTAATATCCACTCTGTAATCCGTGCCAGCTTTTTAAACACCTTGGGCTAAAGTCCACCGCAATTTGGTGCATCTTTTTAAACATATGTACTCAAATTTTAATATCAAATGTGGACGTTTTTACTCATTATTAATTTGAAGGTCTAAGGTTTAGTTGTAGGAAGAAATGGGTTAACATTTCGGTGGAGCAAAATTACCCATTATAATTTTTAATGTATATTTATTTATCATATTGTTCAATTTTTTTATTACTTACTTGTGTACATTTTAATGGTTTTTTGAGTGGATAATGGAATACTTTTATTTTTTTAATGTATATATTTTAAATTTAATATATTATAATTGTATTCAATTATTACGTCTTTGTTTTTATATATATATTTTAAAAACATGTTAAATACAAGGTTTTACAATTAAACATAACTGTATTCAATTTATATATATATATATATATTAAAAACATGTTAAATACTAAGTTTTTACAATTAAACATATATATTTAATACTTTATTAATAATAGATATTATACCTCGATTTCATAATGAACTTCACAGAGGTGAGGTTCGTCAAGGACTCAAGAGCAAAGAGTTTCTAGGGTTTAAATTATGCTCACATCTTTATAATGGCAACCAAGACTATAATGATAATAGAGATTATAGTTATCTTTGAACTATATATAGTTATGTTTTAATTTTTATCTTTGAACTATATATAATTATGAATTAAATTATTTCTAAACTATTTTCATCTTAACTTTTACTTTTTGAACTATATATAATTATTAAAATTAAATTATTTATAAATTATTTTCAAGATACATGTATAAGCAACTTTGCTACTATTTTTACTTATTTTAATGGTAATTTCAAATACTTTAAAATATGTTTTAATTGATATTATTATAAAACAAAAATTCTTTAATTGATCTTATTTAAAATTTTAGTAAGTTGATTATTGACAAAGAGGTTCAATATTGACAAGGAATTCAATAAAACTTCTAATCAAAGATGAGAACAACCTACAAAGGGACAGGTAAAGACAAACTGTGATGATGCAACAAACAGTAGCTTTAGGAAAACATAAAGGATAATTTATGGCAACAATGAAAATTGTTTGTCTATATACCGTATGTTTTTATATTTGGAATCCAATAACCATGTAGAATAGTATAGCTAATCGAGAGCATCATATTAAACCTAAATTTAGAATTCAAATGCATAAGTGTTAATGGAATTTCAAGGATAATTATAGTTTGTATAAATGATAAAAACAAATAATATTATGGAACTTTAGAATCCAAATAATGAGAAAAATAACTTAATTATATATGTGTATTCGTGCCGCGCATAGTTATGTGTATGTATGTATTTATACATTATAATTCATTAAAATTTAAACTTAGTTTATTAATAAAATAACTATTGAAAAGTAGTTATATGAAGTCAAATTCCACTCTTACTAAAGAAGTGACAATACAAATGAATTTTACCAAAGTGCAATGTTAAAAGATTTGATGTTTATAGAAAAATGACATTATATGTTTAGTTAAGATCATGTTGATATGACACATAGATAATGTGCATCTTCCATAGTTGATATGAAACATAGATAATGTTCATCTTTCCATGGAGAATTTTTATTATAAATGAAAACATAATCATAATTAAATAAATGGTGTAGTCCTTGTAGAAATCATGAAGCAAAGTACTATGAACATGGCATTCATGAGCTAGAGTATAATGCTAAAGAAGTAGAGTATAATGTTCCTTGAAATCATAAGTATTTAATTTAGTGGAAAATGTTAATCTCTTAAAATTAAAAGCATAAATGTTAGTAAATAGCTTGTTTTCTATTACGAACATGGTAGGTTTCCCTTGATATGACTTTTATCGATGATTTCGGGGACGGAGCTAAGAAAGGCGGATGGTTTTATGGTGATTTGAAGTTTCTCTGTGTTTGGTAACGTTGTGGGGTCTCTCTTGGGGCCTCCTTGGTATGCGGGCTGGGAAGGACATGTGTACTGCCACTTACGGTGTGGCCTTGGCCTCTGTTGGGAACATGGAAAAAGGAAAATAGACAATTCAAGATCCTGCCCCTAGAGGCGGGACTGGGGTCACTAAGGTAGGAACCAGTGGTGTGGTCACCTCGATGCAAGCAACGATAGAATCAATAAATCCTGGGCAATGTCTGCCAAAGGCACTCAAAATTCCTAAACTCTTGATAAAATTGGAAAGGATCAGAAATGATATCCAGCACATGAAAGAACATGCACTCTTTGGCAAATTTGTTGGGATTTGGCCAGCTGAGAAAGCACTAGTGTGGTGGATCAATACAACCTGGAAACCTCAGGGACATTTCGATCTCGAATTGGGAGCTAAAGGTTTCTTTACCATGATTTTCTTCAATGAAGAAGACCGCACTAGGATTTTTTACAATAGACCATACTTTTTCAATTCGGTGGGACTGTATCTTCACCCCCGGAAGGAACAGTTTAACCCAGACAAAGAAAATTTAACCATTGCCCCAGTCTGGATACGTCTCTACTCCTTGCCTTCTTAATACTAGAAGGAAGAAATAATAACAGAGATTGGTAATGAGTTGGGGGTGTTCGTAAAAGTCTCAGAACAAACGAAGAAGATGCGGTATACATCTTATTCCCGCATATGCCTCTATATGGATATCTCCCAAGACTTGCCGGCAAGAATAGAGATTACCTGGGAGGATGAATATTGTTAAAATTCAATATGCTAAGACAGAAAATAGCAGCATTACATTCCATTTCACAATAATAGCATATACAGGATCACTGAATAAACAACAAGCACAGCATAAACACAAGAGACAGAGATTTATCCTGGGAAACCCTCTTGGGGTAGAAAACCCAGCAAAGCTTCCTCAATATAGATGACCAGCAATATACAAAGATGAAACCCTGAGACATGATCTCCTCCTCCACAATAGCAGACCTCTCCTCCACAAGTGTATCAAATGAGGAACACACCTCCTCTATTTATACACTACTCTGATATGTATTTTACACAAGTACATGTAGGCTCGTATTTAACCATTAGGTTAAATACCCCATTATAACTGACTGGGCCGACCCCCACATGGTGGGTCTAATAACCCTAGTTACCACACCCAACTCGGAGGAATAAACATCTCCGGATTTATAGTATAATCACATCGGAGGTATGGAACATCTCCGAAATAAATAATATACAAATATAATATTCTTTGAAGTTACAATATTTCAACACTCCCCCTTAACGAGAAGGATATTATAATAGTATCTGCACGAGCAAGGAGTCATCAACATCATACATGATACATCTATAAATCATTGGAATCTTTCTCAACATCATCAGTAACTCAAGCAGTTACTGGAACATCTTCAATACTGGAACATCAACATATTCAGTACTGAGTCTTTATCTTCTGCAGCACTCGAACAACTACAACAACATCAACATCTGGATCCTCACGATCATTAGTTTCGTCATCTCACGATCATGAGCATCGTAATCACACGATCATCAGCATCGTCATCACACGATCATCAGCATCATCATCACACGATCATCAGCATCGTCATCTCACGATCATCAGCATCGTCATCACACGATCATCAGCATCGTCATTACACGATCATCAGCATCGTCATCTCACGATCATCAGCATCGTCATCACACGATCATCAACATCGTCATCACACGATCATCAGTATCATCATCACACGATCGTCAGCATCGTCATCAACACAGGTATCCATAACAATACAAGTATCCACATCATTAGTACAAGTATTCATGCCAATACAAGTATACATATCATCAATACAAGTATCCATACTTATACAAGTAATCATGTCATCAATACATGTATCCTACCGATACAAGTAACCACATCATCAATACAAGTATCCATACCGATACAAGTAACCATGTCATCAATACTAGTATCCTACCGATACAAGTAACCACATCATCAATACAAGCATCCTACCGATACAAGTAACCACATAATCAATACAAGTATCCTACCGATACAAGTAACCACATCATCAATACAAGTATCCTACCGATACAAGTAACCACATCAAAAATCACTTTCTCGGAGACCATACGTCTACGGATCAATCCAGGGACCGAAGTCCGGGGATGATACAATCCCCACTTCTCGGAGACCATACGTCTACGGATCAATTCAGGGACCGCAGTCCGGGGATGATACAATCCCCACTTCTCGGAGACCTCACGTCTACGGATCAATTCAGGGACCTAAGTCCGGGGATGATACAATCCCCACTTCTCGGAGACCTCACGTCTACGGATCAATTCAGGGACCTAAGTCCGGGGATGATACAATCCCCACTTCTCGGAGACCTCACGTCTACGGATCAATTCAGGGACCTAAGTCCGGGGATGATACAATCCCCACTTCTCGGAGACCTCACGTCTATGGATCAATTCAGGGACCTAAGTCCGGGGATGATACAATCCCCACTTCTCGGAGACCTCACGTCTACGGATCAATTCAGGGACCTAAGTCCGGGGATGATACAATCCCCACTTCTCGGAGACCTCATGTCTACGGATCAATTTAGGGACCTAAGTCCGAGGATGATACAATCCCCACTTCTCGGAGACCTCACGTCTACGGATCAATTCAGGGACCTAAGTCCGGGGATGATACAATCCCCACTTTTCGGAGACCATACGTCTACGGCTCTCTTTAGGACTGAAATTCCAGGGATGATCCAATCCCCTCAACTGTCCACTAAGGACTTCATTCTCGGAGACCTCACGTCTACGGCTCTCTTTAGGACTGAAAGTCCAGGGATGATCCAATCCCCTCAACTGTCCACTAAGGACTTCATTCTCGGAGACCTCACGTCTACGGCTCTCTTTAGGACTGAAAGTCCAGGGATGATCCAATCCCCTCAATTGTCCACTAAGGACTTCATTCTCGGAGACCTCACGTCTACGGCTCTCTTTAGGACTGAAAGTCCAGGGATGATCCAATCCCCTCAACTGTCCACTAAGGACTTCATTCTCGGAGACCTCACGTCTATGGCTCTCTTTAGGACTGAAAGTCCAGGGATGATCCAATCCCCTCAACTGTCCACTAAGGACTTCATTCTCGGATACCTCACGTCTACGGCTCTCTTTAGGACTGAAAGTCCAGGGATGATCCAATCCCCTCAACTATCCACTAAGGACTTCATTTTCAGAGACCATACGTCTACGGATCTATTCAGGGACCGAAGTCCAGGGATGATACAATCCCTACCTGTCCACTAAAGACTTCATTTTCGGAGACCATACGTCTACGGCTCACTTTAGAACATGTGTTCAAGGATGATACAATCCCCACATGTATTCTCATCAATACAAGTACAAGTATCCTCAACCATACACGTACATTAATCAATACATGTGTCATCAAAAGTATGTATTCTTACCAATACATCTTATCATCAAAAGCATGTATTCTCACCAATACATCTACCATCAAAAGCATGTATTCTTACTAATACATATAACATCAAAAGCATGTATAAGTAAAACTAAGTATTCTAAGTATACGAGTCCTAAATCTAAATATTTCTAAGTATCTAGGTGTAGAGAACAGGTTACCTCATCATCGACCTTGTTGTTCGATGAGACAATCTCATCATCAGTGACTATACTACTCCCCCTTTCGAGGAGGGTCCTTTTGAGCTACACCAAGCTTGTCTCGAAAGTATTCAAATTTCACTCGAGACAGAGGCTTGGTTAGTATGTTGGTAACTTCTTCACTCGAGGTAGAGGTTTGGTTAGTACATCGGTAACCTGTTACGAATTCAAACTTTATAGTTCCTTTCTGTGTCATATCTTGTTAGATCCCTATGATCTTTGACTTATCATGGATTACTGGATTCTATGTCATCTTGATACAACTCTATTTGTCACATAGGATCACAGTTGGTTCTATCTCTAAGTCAAACAATCCTGAAGCCAAACTTCTTCACAACTAGCAGAGCAAACAGCCATATATTCTGCTTGTGCTGAGAGCCACACTAGACTGCTTCCAGCTAAACCACGAGATCATGGCTAATCCTAGACAATAACATCCTCTTGATGTGTTCTTCTTGTCTGATACACTTTCTGCCCAATCAGCATCTGAGTAGCCATCTGAAGTCATGATCTCCAAGATAGCACAGATCAAAGTCTATCGTATCCTTTAGGTGCCTCATCACATGCTTTGCAACTATCAGGTGAAAACATCTAGTTTCCACTAGATACTGACTCAAGGTATTCACAACAAAGCATATATCTAATCTAGTATATGTTAGAAACATCAATGACCCAATAATTTGACTGTACAGAGTTATATCCACTAACTCTGATGAGTTATCCCCTAACAGCTTCAAGTTGGAATCCATAAGAGTGGCCATTCCAAGACCTCAAGTCATATTTCTCATCATACTTTCCCTGGTTGAGAAATATTCCTTCTGAGCCTTGCCATACTTCTAGACCTAGGAAGTAAAACGTCAATTTGAGATCTTTCATTTTCATTTCTGCATTGAATGATCTTCTGCATATCTATCTGTGCCATCTCTCGTTAGATGGGTCTACTAATATGAGCCTTAATATCATTCGAACTCTGTGGTGAGTTCCTTCTTGCATCCATGTCATTTGTGTATAGAAATCATATTCAACCTTGTAGCAAAGGTTGAGATCCACATCACCCATGGTGATCATTAAGCTTATCAATTTATTATCGATCCTAGGTACCTATACAGAACCTGATTCACACTTCTTCTTTAATTACACCATACTTGGAGCAAACATCTTGTCATGATTCTCTTCCCCTTTCTAAGAGAATCTTCTAGCCATGAGCCTTCTATATTTTGTTTGATTTGTAAATCTTCTTGTTTGAACATCCACCACTTGTACGGTGTCCATCATTCTTCATGACCTTTCCTACAAATCAAAATTAAGTACATGATTAGTAATACTTCATAATCATCAAATCATATTGACATGATAACCTATTATGCATACAGATATCATTTACATAGTGATGCAACTATTTTGACCAATACTTTGGTGCAACACTTTCCCATATCCTGTATGCATACAGTGGCTATCTAGATGCCTTCCATCTCTACCAGAACATACTATCAAGAGTGTGCACAACTCTCAGCATGTCAGCAAAGAGGTTTCATTCTAGACAAGCAACAATGGAATGTTTGTCCAACTTACCAATCATATGCATATTAGTAGTATACTGTTCAATGTTCTATGAATATTTACACTCAGCATGATATATTATAGGAATACAAATATGCATACAACCTATTACAGGCAATATCATTACTATTTCAAATAACAACTCAAATACTTATCTTTTATGTTTGTGTGGCTGCCTCCCGCTTGATCTTCTGTATGTCTTTTGAACTTCTATTCATTCTGTACCACTGTGCATGCTCAAGAGTCATCCTCATGATCTCATACACAAACATACAGTCACTCATTAGTATATTCTAAATGCTATCAAAACATTATAGTACTAAATAATCTTGAAAATGTATAGTCATGATTATAGTTAATAAACATTAGTATTCAAGATTTCAGGGAAGTCTTCTTTTACTCATGCATATCATCAATCAAGATAAAAGATATAATATGCATAATCCCTTGATTACTAACTTTATGAATAAGCATAACCAATCATTCCAAGTATACTTATATAAGGGATCCTCACACAAGGTAAGATTCATGGGAAACATACCTGGATTAGTATACCTACTTGGTTATGTACAACATACCTAAACAATCTCTTCAATGATTTAGAGATCCTGAGCTAGAACCTGCATGTCTCATAGGTTAAGCATAATATAACAAAGTCATACATACCTCGTAAGTAGAACAAAGATTATGGATGAGTCTTTGTCTTCATGTTTTCATGGTCATGGAGCCTGATTTGTCTTTTGTGATGTACCTGTATCTTGTTAGTAGACAACATCAACCTCACACAACATCATAATGCATTAGTACAATCATAAGTGTCAACACCCTAACCAATGAATATCTTCTATCATGCATTCATAATTTTGTTAAGGTGATACAACAAATCTAAAATCAAGATTGTACTGACCGTAATAGCATGAAGACAAACATACCATAAACTTAATCATGAACAAATCTCAAAACATACCTCGATGAGTCATACCTGTCGAGATCGCTTGTAATCTCCTTATGTAAAGCCTTAGCCTCATCTCCCTCTGAAACAGTAACTCCTTCACTTATGCAGGTGACCAATCCATCTTCTTCTAGGATTAACCCTATCCACTTGATTTGCAAGAACTGGACCTGGAGCTGGATATGGGTTTGTCAGAGAAACCCCAAAAATTCAAACTTTGAATTTCAAACTTCCGAAAGGATAGAAATATGCACCTTGATGAGCTGATCAAACTGATATATTCAGAATTTGAAAACTGCAAAGTTTCACTCCTCAATTTTGCCTTTGAAACTTCCGGATTCACTGGACGTGACCCTGAACTGGGGTTTGGTGAATCCCACTCTTCTGCCCAGTCAAAATGTTTGATCCAAAGCTCTAAGCTTCTATTTTTTTGAGGAGCTTCCAGCCATGGTCACAAATTTTAAAAATTCCCATTTTTACAGAAGCCCTAATTTTCCACGTTTCTGATCAAAGTCCCGAACTAGGGTTTGATCAAGCCCGGCCTTCTGTCCAACCAAAAAATCTGATCTTGGTCTCTAAATTTCTATTTTGATGAGTAGCATTCATCCGTGGTCTCCGTTTACAAAAATTCCAGCTTTCTTCAAAGCCCTAAATTCCGGAAGCCATGAATGAAGGTATTCAAAAATAATTATGTTTTGACAGAAATATGTACCTGATTGTTTCTGGTGTGACTCCAAACTTTTCAATCCACAGGGTCTTAAAAAGTTTTTTGAGATAGCCTGACCCGTTATCTTTCCATCCTGACAGGTCTAACCTCAATTGGATTCTCTGAGAGAGAGTTATGTTAAATGTCGCAATGTGACCTGTTTTGGGATAAAACAGAAGAGCGAACTTGTACGGCGTTCCACATGTCACTGTTTTAACTTCGGCCTCTGAAAAGCGTTTCTGAGGTAGCTCGGCCTGTTATCTTTCCATCCTGACAGGTCTGACCTCCATTGGACTCTCTGAGAGAGAGTTATGCCAAGTGTCGCAACATGACCTGTTTATGGGATAATACAGGAGGGTGAACTTGTACGGAGTGCCACGTGTCACTGGTTCAACTTCGGCCTCTGAAAACGTTTTCTGAGATAGTACAGACTGTTTAATACCTGTCACTTTTTACGAAATTTCATTTGGAGCTTCCTAGCCCAAGATATGACCTTTTTCCCAAGGTCACCTGATTTTGACTCAGATCTGGAAGAGGCAGAAACCCTATATTGTACAGATCATAAATCACAAAGTACAACGAATTAGAGGTTGTCCTTTGGACACAGGGTACATGGAGACTTAATCTTCGTCCTGTAACAATTTCAGATCCGAAAACTTCGCCAAAACGGATTTATAGCGAAAGTGCTACGATGACTGGTTTTTTCTATGTAAAACCCTAACCTTCAAATTGTCGTAAGTAAAGCAAGTGTCTTTAGTGCCATACCTTGTCTTCCTTCAGGTTAACTCTGATACCATGTTAAAATTCAATATGCTAAGACAGAAAATAGCAGCATTACATTCCATTTCACAATAATAGCATATACAGGATCACTGAATAAACAACAAGCACAGCATAAACACAAGAGACATAGATTTATCCTGGGAAACCCTCATGGGGTAGAAAACCCAGCAAAGCTTCCTCAATATAGATGACCAGCAATATACAAAGATGAAACCCTGAGACATGATCTCCTCCTCCACAATAGCAGACCTCTCCTCCACAAGTGCGCTATCCTCAAGTGTGTGTGTGTATCAAATGAGGAACACACCTCCTCTATTTATACACTACTCTAATATGTATTTTACACAAGTACATGTAGGCTCGTATTTAACCATTAGGTTAAATACCCCATTATAACTGACTGGGCCGACCCCCACATGGTGGGTCTAATAACCCTAGTTACCACACCCAACTCGGAGGAATAAACATCTCCGGATTTATAGTATAATCACATCGGAGGTATGGAACATCTCCGAAATAAATAATATACAAATATAATATTCTTTGAAGTTACAATATTTCAACAAATATTGGTTCTAGGCTATTGATTATGAATAGATCCCATTTTGATGATGGCGATGCCATGAACATGGGAATCTTTTCAGGGATTGTCTGCTTAACAAACAACTAGCAGGAAAAACCGACTCTGAAGGAAAAGACCAAGAAGGATTCAGGAGAGTTACTAGCAAGAAAAGGCAAGCCAAGAAGGTTGGGGGCCCTGAAATACACAAGAAGACCATGATCCACAATAGGTATGAGGTCCTACAATCAGGAGAGGAAGAAAAAGAAGAGGAAGTTATCTCTACACAGGAAAAGATCGAAGAATCAAATAAAGAACCAAAAGATAACCACAATATTCATTCAGCTGAGGCTAAGACTCAAGGCTATGCAGGATCCTCGCAAGAGGAAGGCGAAGATGAAATGGAACTCAAAGATTTGGATCTAGAAGGTCTGGAGGCA
Organism: Larix kaempferi; assembly: GCA_027924585.1. Lineage (NCBI taxonomy): Eukaryota > Viridiplantae > Streptophyta > Pinopsida > Pinales > Pinaceae > Larix > Larix kaempferi. The sequence goes on from BSBM01000070.1 coordinate 4,170,608, forward strand.
GCATGTAAAGTTTAAAATCCTATTCCCATAACACCTTGTTAGGTCTCACTCCTGGAGAAAGCGATTATTAGGTCCAAGAACCACAAACCCTTGGGGGTAATTTTCAAATCTCTCAAAGAGAACGATGGGAAAAAGATAACTAGAGGGGAGAAAAGAGGCAGGCGAAGTAACATGCAAAGAATTCAGATGATAGGAAGGAACCTGGTGGCCTCGGGCCAATATTCAACCATTGACGCGGCTCTAGCATCATCCAACCTCAATCGGTTATAAAATGAGGATTACATCTTGGAACATTAGAGGATGCAAGAGTATCCTAAAAATCCACCTCTTACGACGGAAAATTGAACTAGAGAAACCTGCTATTATTTTTCTCCAAGAAACTAAGTGTTCAGAAATTGAGCTCCAAGCCATCGAGCAGAAAGTTTGGAAGCACTACAATGTTGTGGCAATAGATGCCATTGGTGTGGCCGGGGGAGTTGGCATTCTCTGGAACCCTGAAGAAGTAAGTCTGTTTGATTGGATGGCTTCAAAGTTTATCTTATTGGCTGCTTTTCATATTTTAGGAACCAGAGTCAGAGGTTTTTTGTCCAATGTCTACGGACCTTCTTTGGCGAACCAAAACAGTTCGTTTTTTAATTCTATTAGGAATCTTAAAAAAGAGACTAGTGACAGACCTTGGATAATAGGGGGAGATTTCAATCTAATCAGAAATATTCAAGAAAAACGTGGAGGTTGACGTTGTCTTCATCCCAGTAATGAGGAATTTTTATAGGTATTCGAAAATATGGCGATGATTGATGTCAAAACCTCCAATGGCATGTATACATGGAATAATAAAAGAGGAGGAGACAGAAGCATTGCATGTAGACTAGATAGGTTTCTAGTCTCTCAATCCATCATGATGGGAGGCGGGGATCTGACTGCGGTAGTGTTGCATTCGGTGGGCTCGGATCATTGGCCGGTTTGTCTGGAATGGAATAGGATAGGAGAAAACCTCCGTCGACCATTTAGGTTTGAACAATTTTGGCTTCTGCACCTTGATTTTTCTGATCAATTGTGTGAGTGGTGGCAGACTTGTGACCCTATTACGGGAACTAAGATGTATCAGTTCCAGCAAAAATTAAAATACCTCAAAGGAAAAATAAAGAGGTGGAATAAAGACATCTTTGGAAATATTTTCCAAGGTAAGAAGATCCTTGACCTTAAACTTCAGGAAATTCAAAAGGAGGCCATGGAACAGGGTTATACTACAGAGTTGAAAACCCAGGAGAAAATCCTTTTGCAGGAACTCACTCTCAAAGAACATAAGGAGGAACTCCTATGGAAGTAAAAATCCTAAAGCCGTTGGCTAAAAGATGGTGAGCATAATACCAAGTTCTTTCACAAAGCCACCATCCAACATCGTCATGGGAACAGGGTGGTTAGGCTCAAGAAGGAAGATGGCACAGTAGTGGAAACGCAACCTGAATTAGAGCAGACCTTAAAATATCACTTCGAAGACCTTTTGAATGAGCCAAATATTAATAGACAAGCAGAAAGGTAGAAGGTTCTCAGCCACATCCCAATATTGGTCATGGAGGCCCACAACAAACTCCTTATGGGGACTATCTGTATGGAGTAACTTGATGAAACCATCAAACAAATGGCGGATGACAAAGCACCTGGACCGAATGGCTTCACTACAAAATTCTTCCACTATTGTTGGGATTGGCTGAAGGGGGAGGACCTGGCCATTGTGGAAGATTCTCGGTGAACTAGGAATATTCTAAAAGCTCTTAATGCTACCTTTCTCACGCTTATCCTCAAGGAAACGAGAACTGAGGATCCTGGAAAGTTTACACCCATAGCTCTCTTCAATGTGATCTATAAAATTATTACCAAGGTTATAGCAAACCGGCTGTAGCCTCTTCTTCCTTTAATTATTTCTCCGGAGCAGGCTGGGTTCGTGGAAGGACGTCAAACTATGGATGGAATTATTCTAGTTCATGAAGCAATTCATTCGCTCAAACGAGAGAAAATACCAGGTATGCTCCTAAAACTGGACTTATCAAAATCCTATGATAAACTAAACTGGACGTTCATGGCAGAAATATTAACAGCCTTTGGTTTCAGTAACATATGGATGGAATGTATCATGAGTTTGGTTTCATCCCCTTTCTTTTGAATCTTGGTCAATGGAACTCCCTCACAACCTTCCCCCGTGACCCATGGAATTCAGCATGGGGACCCCTTATCCCCATTCCTCTTCATTATCATGGCTGAAGGTTTAGGAAGAATGATACGAGAGGCCCAGGAGAACAATGTTATTCAGGGTTTGGACCTCGGGGAGGGACTGATCCCTCAAACCCACCAACAATTTGTTGATGATACTATGATGATGGGACCATCCTCGGTTCAGGAGGCCAGAAGTATCAAGGATATTCTTAACACCTTCCTTAATGGAAGTGGTCTAGAAATAAATAAAGAAAAATCGAAGGTGTATTTCTTCAACACTCCCAGAATTCATCGTAGAAATATCCTCCGAATTTTGGAATTCTCTGAAGGAATCCTTCTGTCGAAATATCTAGGGGCACCCTTGTCAGAATCTACCATCCGACAAATCTCATGGAAAGATATTATGGATAAATTCAAAACCAAATTGGAATTATGGATGTTTCGAGCCCTGAATTTTCTAAGCCACCTCATTTTGGTCAAGTCAGTGTTACAGGCTTTGCCAATTTACGTGTTCTCTGTGATGGAAACTCCCAAAGCTATTTTGAAAAAGATCCATAATATGCAGAGGAACTTCTTGTGGGGAGGCACCCCCGATCAGAGGAAATGGGCCTTGGTGAATTGGAACACTCTATGCACTCCTAAAATATTGGGGGGCCTAGGTCTGCATGACCTGGTGTGTATTAACAAAGTCTTAGGAGCTAAAATATGGTGGAGATGGGTCACCCACAAAGAGGAACCATGGGAACGTCTTTGGCACCAGAAATACGCTCCAAGATGGCCCAAACATGACCTTATTAGATTTGGTGAAGAAAAACCGAGATCTAGTATTTGGAAGCTTTCCCAGGAGAATCGTGATTTAGTTAAAAATCACAGCTTCTGGGAGGTAAGAGATGGCAACTCTGCCTCCTTTCTGCATGATGGTTGGCAGTAACTCCCGAGACTCTCTGATGGGCAGGATAATCAAGAGCTATTTTTATACTTACAGAGTATCCCATGGGAGAAAGTCAAGGACTTTTGGGAAACAGGACCTGAGGAACTACGGTTTAGACAGTGGAAATCAATTCAATGGTGGAAGACCTTAACCCCCAAAGAAAATTTGGACAATCTCTATGGTGAAATTACCAAACGACAAATACCCTGGGCCACTGAGCCGGATAAAATACGATGGGGTTATTCTAACACGGGGAACTTCAACATTGCATAAGTGGTAGGCCTCTTGAATGGCCATGACAGGGTGCCTAGGGATGACAAATGGAAAAAAGTCTGGGAGACGAACCAGTGGCCCAAAATTGCCACTTTCAATTGGTTCTTGATTCATCGATGAATTTTGACTTGGGAAAACCTTCTTAAGAGGGGTTTCTTTGGACCTTCCCATTGTAATATTTGCACTAATGCGAGCGAAACCATTAATCACCCTCTAGACGAGTGCCCTATGGCCTCCTTCTTCTGGAACATGGGGGAAGAAAGATTTAGAAAAATGACTAGAGTTTTGGGCCGACCGGACCTGACACTGGCCAACTGGCTGACTAAACCCTTTAAAGATGAACTTCTTAATAGAATCTGGGAATTGTTTCTGGGTTTCATGGTTTGGGAAATATGGAAGGAGTGAAACCAGCGAATTTTTGAGGAGAAACAAAGAGACAATTTGGAAGGGTATGGAAAAGCACATCAAGGAAACGTTATACTCCAAAATTCCATCCCTGGAAAATGGAAATGTAGATCCTACAGAAAGAATAATGCTGAACGACTGGGGTATTTATAACTCACCGAATGGCAATGCTGAAGTGTTGCAGCGTAGAGCAATCTCCACTAGTCCCAATTTTTGGCAACCTCCTCCAGCTGATACTATGAAGCTCAATTTTGACGGTGCAACAAAAGGTAACTCGAGGCCTGCAGGATTTGGAGGAGCCATCAGAAATTCCCATGGCCTAGTTGTAGGAGTTTTCTGGGGTAACTTGGGGGAAACAATGAATAACGTCACAGAACTTGAAGGAATGGTTAATGGCATCAGTTGGGCGAAGGGAAAAAACTGGGCACCTCTAATTGTCAAGGGGGACTCCAACATTTTGATCTCCATTGCGTGTCGTATTCAAAGAGGTGCGACGGTTCCGAAGGTCTCCTAGAATTGGAGATTCGAAGGAAGGCTGATGCAGCTTCAGGAAATTCTTAGCACCTCTCTAGCCATCAACTTCATTCATGTTCAAAGAGAAGGAAACAAGTTAGCCAATGAACTGGCCAATATAGGGGTTAAGGCAAGTGTAGCATTCAAAGTTGGCACCTTACACGAGATGGACGATCACGTGGCCAGTCACCAGTGTGAATTGATCATAGCCGTTGATCTCCGCCCTAATTCCAACACCACCTTCCTAGAGCATTGTCAATCACATGACATCCAGCTCAAAAGGACACATACTGCAGGTAATCCGATGCATGTCAAGTCTGATTATCCCTCCTGATGCAACGTACCCAATTATTGTCCTTTAACCTTAAGGAAGTTAAGGTGGTTGATCGTCGAGTTTTATATCACAGGATTTTCTGGTCTTTTCATGATATTTCACCCAAGCATCCAAATTATCTGAGTAATTATACCAACATGAGTATTGGTAATGGCATGTACCGCGACGAAGGCATTTATGACTCCAGCTATGGCGAAGGGAATGAAAGCAATAATTACTACAAGCTTATCATATTCCGAGCAGGTGAGATCATGGATCAGTACAGAACGGTTAAGTCGAGCACTCATGAGAATTTATGGAAGGGTACTTTCCCCAGCTCTCGTAGGAATGAGGATTATAAATTAATTACTGAGGGCAACAATATCAAGAGTTGCAATTCGCAAATCCACTGCTTGTCCTTGCCTCCTGGCATGTGTTTTGTTTTTAACTTGTGGATTAATTGGCTTCATATTAAAGGTGGTCTCTTGACGACGTCCGGTTTCATTTTCCTACAAATTATGCATCCCCATATCAAGATGAGAAGTTGCCTTGGGACTGGTAGAAATCTTGGGGGTAGGGGGAGACATACTGGTGAAGGTTCTTCCTCTCAATCCCATCCTCAGGAGAATTCCAACCTGCAGCATTTCGACTGGGCTCATTTCTATATGGAGGAAACACCATCAGCCATTGGTAACCAGATAGAATACCTGGAAATTGCTTTGCTGGAAGATATTGAATCTCAGCTAGGTTATTGTATTTTGGCTAGCCCCTTCTGGGCTTGCGGGAATCTTCTTACCCGTGAATTACATATGAGGGAGAACATTGCACGTAATATGCAAGAGGTCATTGCAGGTATGAAGGAGAACCAACAAACCGAAATGGAGAACACTAGTGCTCTGGAAGTGTTGATGGAGGACCTCAGCATCCATCCTCCGCAAGAAGCCAGTCATGGAGTTTCTGATACTTCAAGCCTGGAGCAGTAGGTCGGTCTATATCGACTGTTTTGTTTTTTTTCTTCTTTATTTCGCTAAGTCATGTTAGTTTTTGTTTCGACCCAGTGTGGCTCGGTGGTTAGTTCTTCTTCGGCTCTTTAGTGGGGCCTGATTCAAGTCTGTGTATCTAGGTCCTTTTTGTTATCCTAGTTAGCTTTGTGTTGATGATCAACCTTTCAAGGTTTTGAGGACTTCCTTGCTTATTTCTATTATGCTGGTTTCGCCCTTTTGATGATGTGGAAAACTTGGTTTGTCTCCATCCTCCCCTCTGTGATGGGTCTCTGGCTGGTTCTGGTCCTTTAATGGTCTTTTGTAATATTTTTGTACTCTCTGTACCTTTTTATTAATAGAACTTTTACTCTCTCTTACCTATAAAAAAAAAGCTTGTTTTCTATTACAAATTATTTGTTGGTTTTAGTAATGTCTTTCCTTCCTTAACTTAGCACATGCTTTTTTAGGAGAGAGATTTTGTCATATAATTAAAACCTTCAAAGTATTTACTTGAAGGCCACAACCTTATGAATAGGTTTCGAATGAAAAAATTATGTATGTGACAGAATAACATTTAAAGTGGATGATAATATGAAAGAAAGTACCCCAAATAGTAGTTTAATGTTGACACCATATTGAAAGCACTTTGTTTTTCTTTAGAAGTAACATATAATAAACCTTGTTAGGTTTATTTGCAATTTAATTATTTTTATTTGAGAAGAAAGAAAAATAGAAACTCAATATTATGTGATCATTAATTTTAATTTGTAATTTGCATTTCAATCTATGATTTACATATAGGCCCTTAATGAGAACTTCTTATTGCTATCTACCTATGGTGAAATAAATTAGAACAACTATCTATAAAGACATAAACATTATAGAATCTAAATCCTTAAACAAAAAAAAGAAAGATTGCACTTGAGAATGTTAATTTTTTTTTTCATGGATAATAGATATAGAAATATAATATGTTATTGTATACATTGAACTAGCATTAAAATACATTGAATTATAACTAGTATAAAAAATTTTAAGATCAATTTTACACAACAAAAATCAAATAATACAAAAGAAGATCAATAACCCAAAGGACAAATCATAATATTACATTGATGTTTTGTTAACCCAAAAATGAAAAATTCCTAAGTTAGTTTTAGGAATGTTAATTTAAAGGCATGTCACTTAACACATGAGCATGCCATCACGATCTCACAAACATTGAGGTTTTTACTTAATAAGGCATATAATGTGTTAACTTGATATATGCATTGTGTGAATTGCATAAACTAATGCATTTGTAAACTCTCAAAAGGAGAGTTCTCCAAAATAATCAACATTTTTTTCACTTTTTTATTTTTCATAATTATGGATATTTTTGAATTTTTTCTCAAAAGGAGAGTTTTCCAAAATAATCAATATTTTCTTCCCTTTTTTCATTTTTCATAATGATAGATATTTTTAAATTTAGTAAAAAGACAAAAATTAATAGAGGTTACAAGATTCATATTTACAATAGAAAAATAAAGAAAATTTTATATAAAGAAACCACCCAAAAATAGGTCGTGCACAAGTTTTCTCAATACAACCTCATGTAATGGTTGATGTTCATAAATTTCATTGAGAAACAAAAAAAATGGGAAACTACCAAAAGTAAATAAATAAATAAATAAAAAGATGAAAGTTATAGAATGTAGGTATAGCGTTCTACTTTCATAAGCCTCAAATGGAGAGATGATATTGAGAAGAAATCCCTAAATCCAATCCACAAACAATATTTAAAATTAAGAGAAACGCCTACCTTATGGAATCACCATTCTATTGATCAGTTTTTAGGAATATTGTATTACTAATCCCCACTAGCTATTTTTAAGGTGATTTTTAAAGAAATAAAAAAAAATTATTTTGAACTAATATGAAAAAGAAGGAATTAACGAGGGTTTCAATAAAGAATGTAAGGTGTGAATCTATAACCTCTATTGCTGGAGGGATCTTCCAATATTAGATAAATAAGATATAGAAGGAGGTCCTAGATCCATGAATCATGCACATAAGAAAAGAAAAACACCTTTATACTTAATAACTTAAAAATTCCTATATTTACTTCAAAAAACTAAGTGAAAAAGCCTTATGGATATACGTTATTATTTCAGTCAAGAAGATAAATCTTCTAAAAGTAGCAACATTAAAAGCATATAAAAAACATGTATGGGGGAGAAGAGGATTCTATTAAAAACAAAAAGATTACATCATGCATTCACACCTTTGATTAATGAAAGGGCTCTTGCATTCATTCCTCTTCAAGGCTATTTCATGTTGAATGGTCTTCATCAATGTCCAACTATCCTCAAATGGTTCTTTATAAGAAAAATTTGCAAATGAATAAAAAAAAGAAAATTAGTAAACTAATTTGATATGTCGTTAGAGCTCCACTGCACCGAGCTATGGACCACTTAAATAAAACAAAAATCAAAATCAAAATATATGAATATCATGTAAATGAGATTTTTTATATGCTTTTTAATATTAATAAGTATTTTACATAAATACATGGTCCACACTCAACATAATCCTAAGATATATCTCATTGAGATCCTCAACAATTACCAAAGTTGATTAAATGTAATGTAGGGATTGCTTTGCAGGATCAAGTTTGCAAATATCCAAATGGTACATGTAGATTCTAGAAAATTACCAATGTTGAACAAATATAATCTAGAGATTTCCTTTCTTTAATAAGTTTGATAAAGTTTGATAAAATCAAAATGGTGTAAACAAATTTTAGTCTTGTTCTCATGAATGAAAGTAGTGTGTTACTATAGAAGGAAAAGTTTCACCAATCAATCCATACCTGGAACTTTTGAGGAAAAAGTTATGCTAAATTAAAAAATAAAGAAAAATTCTTAAAATTTTCAAAGTTATAAGCAAATTAAAGCACCCTCTACAAAATAGATAACATTGTGATGGTAATGCATTATAAGAAAAAATTCAAAGAGCCATTACCTTTTTAGCACATAAGAAACATTTTGAATTGTTTATGTAAACACTTTTTTGAATTGTTTATGTAGACACCTTTTACGATTTTAATATGGATGTTTCCATATAAGTTTTAAAAAATGGTCTTTTATATACAATGTAACATCTATATTTTTTTAAGATTTTATCACGGATGTTTTACTAGAAGTTTTAAAAAATGTTTTTATATACAATGTAATATCCAAATGTGAAGCCATCGGTTGAACTACAACCATTTTGGTGTATTTTTTTGGTATATATATGTTTTAACTCACTCAAAATCATTTAATGCATTTGCATTATAATGTCTTTTACAACATATTTTAAGAAGTCATAATTTCTTATTTTAGAATACTATAAAAAAATACATCTATATTAAATTGTTATATATCTATATTAAATTGTTATATTTTAGAATGTTTTAATATATTTGTATTTAGGATATTTCATTAAGTCATTATAATGTGTATATTTTAATCTAGATTTTTATTTTAAAAAGGATTTAACTATCTATGTGACGATTTTCCCGGACGGTGAAATCGTCTAATGGCCATCGATGCCACTTCGACACCGTCTCTTGTCCCCTCGTCCTGACACCTTCGCGATCTCCCTGACATCGATACGATCCTCAGGTGCCCCCCATCAACTCCCCTCCTTCCTTAACGTGAACGAGTTAATGCAGGCTGGCGAAATTGGTGAAGTCAGCCTGCATCCCAATTCCATTCGAATTCTCCTTACCTGCCAGACCGTGCGCACACTCTTTCCAAATTGGGAACCAAATTTTTCTAAAAGGCTGACACCCAAAATAACGTTAATCCACTCAAAATTACATTCCCCAAAAGTCAATCATATTTCTAACGCTTAGACAAACGATAACCAAAAAGGATTTCATCCATTCATATGATCTAGTCCTCCTTATGTCATTTATGCTCGGTGTTCGGCTCTGGAAGGTAATGTGGTATTCGTTCCTCTTTATTTGTGTCATTTTTAAAATTGTTGGTACTCAATTTTATGTTCAGAAGATAAGATTACGCTACACAATTCTTTGCATGCATAATTTCACTGCATTTCTTCGCCTAACAATCAGAATATGAAAACAACGTTAATTTGTGTAGGATGTTTGATTCCTACATTAAAACTGAATGAACGTGAGGAAGACTACATACTAAGCATATATTATATCATTCCATGTTTCGACACCAAGTTAAAAACCGAGATGACTGTCGCTGCATGTTGGTATCGAGGATAAGAGTTCATCATCTTGCCATCATCGGTTCAGTACCAAAAAGCTCCTTAAGTGCACTTATAACATATGGCGTGGTTGTAGTCTACTAACAAGTTGAAGCTCATGTTGTTTGGATGACCCAAGTACAAACCATGCGGGAAAGTTCCAATAGAAAAACTATATCCAAGACGAGGTGAATATCCCAACAACATTGACGGCTATGTTCATCGCATTATTTTATATAGCCCATGAACATCTCCCCTATGTTGAAGATAGCTTAGAGACAATTCAGGTCCATGTGGATGCTCTGTCAAAATTATCTCATATGTTTTAGTGAATCACAGAGAGGAACTACTTCCTTTAAAGATGTTTTCAATTGAATTCCATCCCAAGAATGTATCTGGTTCAAGTGAGTTTGTTTTCTACAAAAATAAAGAAAGGGAAATGAGAGTGACCACTTTGTATGACATGCATGCAAAAAAGGAACAGTCAGAACAACCACCAAACTGAATTTGAGGGTAAGCATGAACCAAAAAGATTCTCAAGAAGAAAACACTTCAAAAAGCTTTGATATAGCACAGGGTTTTTCCATTTTAAGGGAACAATTATTAAAATAAATTTATCTATCTAAAAATATTACACTAAAAATAGTCTGTGAGATCTATATTAGAAAAACAGAGATGAAAAGGACTACATTTGGGATAAAAGTTTAAAACATATTTTTAGAGATGCTTCTTTTTCGAAAAAAAAGCAAGGTCCAGTTTAGTTCGAGAAAGGAGAGAAACTTATCCATGAAAACTCTTGTTCTTGAAAGATTGCATCATGGCAATGCCTTGAATATGAGGATAAGCTTGATATACAGTTAATTCATTCTCAGCAATGCTAGGAGGATCTGCTACTGATATTTTTAGAAAATTGAGCTGACATTTTTGGAGAATAAACGTAAAAATGTTGTTATTATTGGAAGAGAGTGCTACTTTTGTGGAGGGTGAAGACTATTGTTTTTGTTGAGAAAATGCTGTGGAATTTTTGGAAAAGCATATTGTTGTTTTTGTGCATGAAGATTGTTTCTATTTTGAGGAGAGGGTGCTGATGTCATTTATGGATTGTGCACTAGTTGAGGCTTTCAAGGAGATGAGCAAAATTATAAATAATGGGCCAACAATGATGATTACATATTTCTGCACTAACAATTATCCAAGGGTTTTTGTTGGTTGTTTGCTTTCATTGTGTGTGCATTTTCTCACCTCTTTTCCTCTTATTTTGGGGTTCGAGTCATGAAGCTGTAGGCATAGATCCTCAGAGTCAATCTTCCATAGTCATCCAAAACATATTATATCTCCTAGAAGTTGGTGGATAAGAGTCTAAGTTGTGATCTTATAATCCCTGGAAACGTTTTGTAACTTGGAGGAAAGTGGAAGTTGAATAACGTTTTGTAACTTGGAGGAAAGTGGAAGTTGAATTCTTTAGACCATGATGTAATCAGACACGTCTGAATACTAAATGAATGATTAATCCATTTACTTGTCTCTTAAGATTTTATGCTTGTTGTTGAGATTCTTTTGGTCTCAATTTCCCTGATCAAGTGATTCAGAATCTGAAATAACTTATTCAGCACGAATTTCATTATTGATTACCTTATTGATTTTTTGCTTACATGAACTATTGATGGAAGTAGTTTCACTTCCCCATACAACAGGTGAATTCTCCATTTTTTTCTGCCATATATTTAGTCTGTGAGCATTTCTATTCAGTAGACCCCTAGTGAATATGTGCATTGGTCAATTGTGATCAAAATCATTTAAAGTTCTTGTAAAAATATTTTATGTTCAGCATATTTGAATGGTGTTATTGCAAAATATTTTGTTGAAGTTCCGAAAACTAAAAGTAATAGTGATATACCACTTGAATTAGAAGTCCACTAATTTTAAAGTGAGATGGACACCATTGTTTAGGGAATTGTTCATAGAATGGATTTTGAGGACTCTTGAGATGTTGCTTTCCTCTAGAAATATTCTTAGGGCCTTGAATTGAGAGATATAACAAAATCAAAGAGCATAGACTGTGGAGAAGGACACTACCATAGATTGTAGAGGAGACTATCTCAATGAACAATGAAGGCACAATAGTGCGACGAAGTGTATCCTCTGGTGAGATATCCCAAGATATTCCAATACTACAATTTCTAACAAAGAAATGAACCTACCTGAATAGCAATGGTAACCATGTTGAAATTCAAGATATGTACTCTAACAAACTATACACCCTCTAGGTATCAATGCAAAGTCTAATAACATTCTATCTGGAATGGATGTGATGAAGTGCACCAGTTTGGGTAATCCCAAGGGAAGCCAAGGTACTAACTACATGAGTTCTCCTAACATCTGAGTAAAAAGAGATGAATCTAGTAATGGGTTCAATTAACTACTTTATCGGGATTGGAATGTGGTCTTGTGCCAAAGTAGATTGGAGTGGGTTAAAATATATAGATTCAATTTTTATTAACTTTTAAGTTTATAAACTTAAATATCTATATTTTTTTTCAAAAACGTTGTCAACAAAGTAGCACTGAAGGTCATTAAGCTACATATGTCTCACAACAATACGCATGAAATTGTCAACATAGTTGCATAGCCATTTCACGAAATTTGAGACTCTTGCTATAACATAAACATCGTTTGTAGATTGTCTAGAAAACAAGGGGTGTAGATTCCTAGCATTTCCTAGTTATTAGAGCTAGTTCTTATCATCAATTGGTAGTGGCTATGGGGTCTTGGTCAAAGTTCTTCAATTTTCTTTTTTCGGAATTACTCTAGAAAAGAAAGTTGTGCAACGTGCATGTTTCTACATAGTCTAAATTTCTAATGTGTTTGCAGATTGTTTGTAGGGATCGGTACAAAATGGGAAAGTGAGAAAAATGGGAGGCTATCATGGATCTTGAGGTACAAGACCTCAAAGACAAGACAACCTTTTCTAGTAAAGATTTGGTTTGGTATGAAATATATCAAGAAAACCAGAGCATTGATCATGTTGCTTTAGTCCCTTCACATAGAGTTGAGGACTTTATCAAAGGGGAGGAAACAAAACCCAATGATCCATGCACTTTCCTACGGAGACAAAGCAAACAACCATGAAAAAGAGATAGTGCTGCATAACGATATGAAGTGTAAGTATTTTAAAAGTGCATTGGCTACATATTATTGTTGAGATTACATTTATCATCCATAGTATTTACTAATGTTTCAAAATTTGTTGCACAGTTATCAATGTTCATATGGCTCAGATGATAAAATAGGAGACCACTTAAATAAACGAAGGACCTCACAGAAGAGGGGTTTCCAATGCCATTTCATTGTGAAGGTTATGGTTCAATTTCCTCAGATAGCAATTTTAACTTGCAATATGTACGAGCATGAAGATGAGGACGCATGGCCCTGTCATGGAAAACATGACACTTCGGGTAGCGCGAGGACATTGTGTAAGCCAAATCTTTCAAAGGACATTGTTTCCTATGTGGAGAGTCGGTTACCTTCTGGGAGTGCCCATTGATTCGGCTTAGAAAATGCACATCGAGAGGCATGTTGACATGGACCCGACAGCTCGAGATAGGGATTTATTCCTACATAGGAAAGATATTGCAAATATATATACCCGGTTGATGAAGGGCAAATACCAACTTCACCGAAAGGATGAAAGGAGTGTCAACTTATGGTATCAAAAGTGACCGGAAGATTTCTTTTCTTACCAAAATCTCAATGGTCATAGTGTCCCTTTTATCATGGGAATCCAAACAAAATGGATGTTGGATACCATGGTCAAGCTATCCCGCAATAGCATAATAGCAATGGATTCAATGTTTAGTATAAATAAATATGGAGTAAGTCGAATGTCAATGATTAATTTGATATGCATATTTGAATTCTCACCCATTCAATATTATCGATGACTTGAATTTGACATGACATGCTCTTTGAATATGGCAGTATCAACTTCACACACTAGTGGCATTTGATGAAAAACAAAGTGGGGTTTCAGTAGCATGGTTTGTGGCAAAACGAAATACAACAGTTGATATTGCACTATGGTTGGAGTACCTCATGCAGAGGTGTTACCAAATCCGTCCTAATTTAAAAGTCAATGCCTTCATGGTTGTTGATGCATTGGCTGAAATTTCTGCTTTTAGGTAACTTTAATGTTCTTATGCTACAATATATCTTTCATTTATTCTAAGAATATCACACTTAAATGCTCTAAATATGGCAAGAGGGTCACAGGGTGTGAGGTGATCTTTTGTATTTGGCATGTATGGAGGGCGTGGAAAAAAATGTGTACAATTTGACCAGCAGTAAATAAAAATCCGATCATATGTACAATGATTTAGGTTTCATCATGAAATACAGTTCTAATGATGATGTGGATGATGCAATACGTGGATTTTTTAGCAAATTTGAAGATGAGGGGAAGTTCTTAGACTACTTCCATAAGAACTGGGTTTTCGATGATAAGATTCATAAGTGCACAAACTCATGATGGTGTTTATGCTCTTATCTTTCATAAACATGTTATACATGTTCATTAACTTGTTTATTTACATTTAGGGATGTGGGTGAAAGGATATCGGGATTTTCCTCATGCCAATCAAGAGACCAACAATGTTGTTGAGTCGTACCATTGTTACCTGAAGACTAGCTTTCTATGTGATTGAAAGATGAAATGTGCTCGAAGTATGGATTGGTTATTGTACATGCTCCTAACAAGTGTCGAAACTTGTTATCGGTACAAATAAATTTTTAAAGAACAAGGACACTTGAACAATTATAAGAAAGAGAAGCAATATGAATGATCAGTGGAAAAGGCCAAAATAATTCTAGACAATGATTGGTGTCCTCATGAGAGTATAGCTAATGCTTATTGGTTAAGGAGTCAAATTAATCCAGATAAGGTATACCTTGTCAAGTGATATCGTGCAAATTTTATAGTGTGTGAATGCCCATGGTCTATTCGTGGGAATATTTTCAAGTGTTGCATAAAGGTCAACTGGTTATATTTCAACTCAAGCAATTCAGAACCATTACTTCATCGGGATGCAATGGCCAACACACTCAATGACCCTCCCGAAATAAGTATTGAGCCCCACAACCATAGTGTAGATGCCAACATTGATCTTGTGGCCACCGATAGTATTGATGCAGATGTGGAGGCACTTCATCTTTCTAGAGAGGTTTTGTTTAGATACATATCATTGATTCAAAACATCCCCCCTACTACTGTGAGTAATACCGAACAATTGAATGATATGGTGAAAAAATTGTTGGAAGAGACCAACAATCAACACATTATGGGTTTTGAATTCACGGTTGGGTTGGATGGTCTTGATTTGTATTTGAAGACAAAGAAGAGTTTCTAAGGCCTACAAAGAAACATAGAATAAAAAAACAAGATAGTGGAATGGAAATTGATTTGAATGTCCCTGCATGTGAACATGAACCATTTCAATTTCACTACCTCAACAAACGTGGACGTCCTCCAACAAAGAAAGCATTACCTATGGTCCCATATTAGTCTCATTGATTGATGAGAGGAATGGGTTTAGATTACCCTTTTAAGCCATCACCAGTAATTAACATGTGTTTTATTTATATTTTCTAGATGTGCAACAACCCACAATGATGGCCTCAATCCAAATCCAAATGGAAATGCAAAACCATCCAATCTTTCCCTCCATTTCAAGTACATTTAATGGGACTTTTCACATGTATTGAGAGTGAATTGTTCTTAAAATCATATGTTGCATATCCATTCCTTGCTTCCATGTTTGCAGAGCTTCAACAATTCGGAACCCTAGACTAAATTCAAATCCATATGGAGATGCAACATGCCTAGTTTCTTGACAAGTCTTCAATTAGTGATTTGCAAGGTTTCCAAAAGGATATGTTTTCAACTCTGTTGCCAACGCATTGATTTTCTTGAAATCTTGGGTTACAAATCCAATGGTTTTATTTTTTGATGTGTTGATGTGTGCAAAGGCGCAACACTCCTTGTTCGTGGAACCAATCCAATGCCATGGCGATATGCAAGGAATTCCTACGTTGCTTACTATGCTAGGTAGGTCTAATGAAACTCTTGTAAATCCCTAATCCCTAATCAAATTCTTGCTCTGGACTATGCCAATACTGTCTATAGTGACTATTTATGTTTTTAATTACAGATACAATTAATTTATTGAGGGGTTTCCCTCCTTCCAAACATGCCCAACTGGTTGATAATTATCTAATTGGTTATCTACAAGGTCTGGAAAAGCCATGGTTTGTACTCGTTGTCAAATAACCTTTATGCATCACCATCCTTTAACATATGATGTGTTGATGTGTGCAGATGTGCAACACTCCTTTATCCTTCCTGCAATCCAAGGCCATGGGGATATGCAAGGCCATCCTCCTACCGAACATGGTTGGTTCATTTCCAAAGCTCAATTTGAAAAGAGAAAGCAAAGCAGTTCTACAAATGCAATGCCACATGCTAACATACAATGAAAGAATTTGACTCCTGGGATTTAATATTCTGTGTCAAAATTATGTCCATTAATTTATTTTTTCCAAGAACATTGTAGTCTTTTCTGCTTTACAGAAAGAACTGCCATGTAAGGTGTAACTCCCATGTTCTCTCATATTGCCATGTTCTATCACACTATGAAGTATAGTCTACTACTATTATTTTCGAGTATCCTTTGACCGTAGTTTCGGTAAAAGATTGTTGTGGCATAAATGTATTCTCATTAATGAAAGATATCTTCTTTGGGATGACATACCTTCTTTAGTAGAATATTTGTTCTAATTTCTTCAAAATTTTCTCTTTATTTTCCAACATTGTCCTATGAGTTTCTCTTTAAGTTTTAAGTTACAAAAGGTTACAACCATATCTTAGATGCACATATAGCCAAGGAAATACTTTCTAATAAAATTCATATGCCAAAATCTCAGGTCAACTTCTTTCCTTGAAGAGTGGAAGCCACAAGCCTATTTTAAAGGACACCTCCCAATAAAAAAAAAACTTTCATGCATAACTTCTTCAACAACTGCTCTTTAGGAGGACATAGAGTTCCAAAGGTCAACAGAATATTTCCAATAAGTGAGGTCGAATTAAGCCTTGTTGTTTTTCTCCTTTAACAACAACATGCACCCTTTTTAGTATTTTTACTTGGCCGCATTACCAATTTGAAATAAAGCTTGGTAGAAAGGCCCGGTAAGGCAATTATCTATCTTCTTGTAAAAATAGAAAGAATGAAAAGTCGTCTCACTGGACACACTTTTTACAAGCAACATGAATGTATGAATATCAATGTAATGGGCCCTCAAATCTCAGGCTACTGGAAAAGGAAAAGTGCTAAATATAGAAATTCTCTCAAGCTTTGATAGCTCTAGAAGGAACTCAAATCAATGTGCACGTCATTATGGTGCAAGAGGCTATCCAAATTTGGTTTTTCCCCTTAAAAGGCATTGGCCAAATCTGGTTTGCATGGCACCAAGAATAGAGAGAATGAGCTAGGGTTTAATGACATTGTAAATGCAAGATATTTCCACCCCATAAACATTATTGTTTGTTTCTTATCTAGTTGAATTTTGTTTCCTTTGGAAGCCTTTTCTAGATTCCCCCAACTTTAAAAATAAACCAATTGATTTTTTTTATACTATAGTTGTTCAATGAGAACATTGTTGTTAGTAATCGAAAGCACAATGGTACCATGCAAGGCTCCCCAAAAGTTCATCTTGCAAGTTCAGCACGAGGTAATGATTGGGGTAGGCCTAGGTTGAGGTATGTGAACAACAACATCACTAGCCATAACAATTTATTATGTGATCTCTATCAATTCAATTTATTCTTGGAACAAGAAATGCAGTGGAATCCTAACTTGGATGTAGGAGATGTTCAATTGAAATTATTTCCCTTGTTCTTGCAAAACCAAGTCAAATGGGAGTTGGACATGAGATTCTTCTACAAATGTAAGTGTCTTTACGATATCTACACATTAGAGGGGAGCATGGAATGCCTAACGCTATTCTAGATTGACAAATTCTAAATTTTGTCCACTGCAAATTCTAAATCATGTCCATTGTATAATTTAAATTAAAAAAGGTATGGGTTGGATTGGGATTTTAATGAAAGGAAAGATTGTATGTACAATAATAATCTCACTTCAGGTATAACAATCTCGAAGTTGGAATGTATATTTATTGAAGATCCAAAACATGTCTTACATTTATTTATGTTTTTCAATAAATGGTTATTCAATCAGTAAATCCATATACCATTGAAGGCCAAGCACTATTACCAACATTAATTAAAAAGTGTTAAAGAATGATAAGATTCATGGAGACTAAGCACAGTAGTTGATATTAGAAAGTTGGAAATTTTATTTTGGTCTTTAGTCTAAACATGTAATGTTGCTTATGTTATAAACGACAGTTCAAACTGAATTAGATGCTATGAAAAGGCAAAGGATTATAAATCTTGATATGATGTTCAAATTGAATTAGATTTTCAAACTAAATTAGATGTTCAAACTGAATTAGATGTTCAACCTAAATTCAAATTGAATTTGGTATGGATTATAAATCTTGATTAGCCACTTCCAGTTTTCAATGCATATTTTTATATGAAGGATCCATCACTGAATTTTATCATCAGCTTCATGGTTTTGATGTCACATCATGCATAGGATGAATGAACATATGGAGGAAAACCAGTTATTCATATTTGAAGACTGTACATTGTGTCCATGTATATTAATGGTCATGACACCAATCATGTATAATCCCATTCCTCATAGAACTATTTTAGAGAGTAAGATTAACTCTGAAGGACAGTATGCTATGGAAGATGCTGAAGATGGTGGAACCCCATTTCAAGATGACAAAGATGAGACATCACGTCCTCAGAAAAGGTCTAGTAGAAAAAAAAGCAGAAGTGAGAGTAATAGTTTCAGCAGAGAAGGACCACATGTTCAGAGTTTGGCTAGTTGTAATGGTGGTGTTGATGCATATTTGAATGCCCCACAAGATAGTGAAATAATGAACATTTGGGAAGAAGAACATAAATGAATTTTGGATCAGGTGAATGTCTGTTTTACTAGTTGATGAGGGAAATGTTGGTTCTTTTCTGTATTTCAAGGGTGTGGAATATATGACTCCTAGACTTGACATAGTGTATATCTTCTCAGGAGTGTTATATTCATCTTGTGTCTTGACTAAAAATATTTTCCAATGTTAATAAAGGTTCAGTTTTAAGGAATTTCCAGAAATATTTTGTAGTCGTTTGTGTTAGTTCTCGGAAAGATTGATTTCATTTATAAATTCATATTTGATTTCATCTAACACACTCAACACAATGATGAAGTCATGGCTTAAGGAAACTACTTCTAAAACATATGGAAACTTCTTCTAAAACAAAAGAGATGGGTACTTCCATGGACATTGATGATGATACTATACATACATGGTTGTCAAGATTCTTCTTGACATTGTATCTAAAGTAGTTAATGTTGTTTCTAGTGGTGATGGTGATGTGATGGCTGGATATACCTAGAACCAGAGGATTTTGGGTTATTCTTTTTCTTTCATAGTTTTTTTCATTTGTTTAGTTAAGCACTCACAAGTCAAAATTCGATTAATAATACTATGGTTGAATGTACCAAGAAATGCAGGACTCAAATCTGTTATTTTGCTTCCAGTGTTTGTTTACATATGTAACTAACAAGATTTGTGTTTACTATTTTTGAAGTTTCTATAGAATATGATATCTTTTATATATTTGGATGTAGATATTTGAAGTTTCTGGTGAGGTTCAGATTTCAACCCTACTCTGCTTTCTTAAACAGGGGTTTTTGTTCTTCTGTTTCTATCATCAGTTCTGCGAGAACTAATACAAATGCTTTTTTTGTCTATCCACATGATTTTAATTTTGACTTATGTGCATCAATATCTTTTGATTGTTTTCCCATTTTGTGGGACGATCTTGATGATTGTCTTTCTTTTACGCTCATTATATGTTGTCTTTAAAGATGTAATTTAATGATGGATTTTCAAGGCTTGGTGTATGTTTTAGAATCTAGATGCTTACCAGTATTATATCCAAAATTAGGTCGATTATACAGCCTAGGTAGGGGGATCCATCAACAATATGTACAGATCCATCTTAACCCTTCTTTTGTAATGTGCCAAGAGATATCAAATTCCTTTCTGTAGCAATCTCAATGTTTTGGCATGATGCCACTCCCCTGTAATGCAGGGTATTGTCTTTATTTTGGATTCTTGTTGTCCGCAAAAAATACTCTAATGTTTTAGCTACTATAATTACTATAAGAAAACATTGTGCTTAGGTAGATGTAAGAGTCATATCAGATTGGATTGATCTTCTAGCATGTGTAGGCAGAGGAAATGTTACATGCAATAGTTTTTAGAGGAAGAATAGAAGGTTGCATAAGCACATGCTAGAAAAGACATCGCCACCAAGCTCCCTTGCGATAAACGTGAGAACCCACAGTTACAACCCTAGGGAGGAGCAATTTTCAGCATAAGATTTAAATCGAAAAGGCTCAATGAAATGGCACCCTAGAATGAATTTGTAATGAAGATGCTTGATGTAATTGTCTTAAGCTTCAACAACAAATGTGGGAGGTATGGTCCACACATTATTCAACTAATAAATTTCAAATAAGATATAGGTGGAACCGTGAAAATTCAAGTAATATAATCGTACCAAGATGATAACAATCGATTTTCTACCTCCTACCTATCAAATGATAAAATCATTTTCTAGATGAATGCAAGAAATTTGATATAGAACCGTTAAACTAAATCATTGTGCAGATAGAACATAACAAAAATTTGAACCCCAAGTTTTGAAATCTAAATGGCACATCACATGATTGTAGCACTCAAATATATGATTGATCACGTTTTCCCAATATTAGAACTAGGGAAAAATCTTTCCTAGAATGCAGTGCTAATATCCTAGAAAGTGAAAAAGTTCAAATTTGTTTTCATGTTTGAGAAGAAAATCTCTTCCAAGGAATATATGCCCAAAAAATAATTATCCATATTGGGAATGGAAGAAAAAATTTGAACTTCTATGCCCATTGGTGACAAGCACTATGACGCCCATCGAGATGTAATCTAGTAGTAAGCTGGAGTGCTCTCTGCAATGACAACCCAACTTTGAAATCCATCAGACATGCTCCCTGTATTAATGCAGGTGAAGTGGATGATGAAAAGTGCAGGGCCTGATTGATTTTGACATAATATATACCCTTCAATTGTGCTCTCTAAAATCCAAGGACAACAACTAGTTGCAAACATTGAACAGTGATGCAAACAACGAACAATGATACCTAAATCATAGGCTGAGCCCACTCCTGAAACAAAGGACCATTTTCCAATAAAAATTAAAAATGAACACCCATGTTGATGTTATTCATGTACTCCAGTATTACAGCTTGACAGAGGATGCCTTCAAAGCCCTAACTAGGCTCACAATAGGAGAGCGTGATTCCCTTCATAATTATTTGAGAAATGAATTAGGCAATACCTATCTGAAATCCTCTTCTACATGCATTCTTAAATGACTTTTGGGGAAACAAATATTAATTGTCCTTTTTTGATCCATGAGTTCTTGGTTTGATCCAGGCACAATTTGGAAAATATTTGTTATCCTTTGTAATTTATTTTAGCACACAATGACCTACATTGCAGTTCTTGTGCAGGTATATCAGTGCTACTATAGTGATTTTATTATCTGCATTTTCCATTTGTTATATTCTTTTAATCCACTTGTGGTGGAGTACACCAATTATGTCTCAACAATGGTTGAAATTAATGAGGAGAGTACTTGGTTGAGATGCATATTAATGTTGTAACTCCTCAATGGGGATGTTAATTATTATAGTGTTATGTTCGGTGAGAATAATTATTATCCCATTTAGGATTACATATTGGCATATCCAGAAACAGTGTTCTGAGCTCTTGTATTTGTGTGAGAAAAAGTGTTTCATAGTTTGAAGTTATAGGTTTCAATGAACTTAAATAATGTTTAAGGTGCACAATTAACAAGTTCCTTATAAATGTGTGATTACAGTCATTGGGCTTATTTAAATTGGGTCTATCCAATTCAAATACTGAAAATGTGCTAAAGGATTCCTATGATGGGACTAATTATGATTTCACAATATCCAAAAAACAGTCTTCTAAGGATTTTGAAATCACAGTTGTCAATATGATAGAGATGAGTAGGGGAGCTCTTGTCTTATTTGTGTGAGAAAAGGTGTTTCAGAGGATAAAGTTACAGGTTTTAATGAACTTAAATAATGTTTAAGGTGCATAGTTAACAAGTTCAATGAACTTGAATTAAATAAGTTTTTAAGGGTTGAAACACACATCTTACACCCAAGATTTAAACTACATGCTCCAATTACTATATATCAGGCGTGGCATGGAATGCAAGGTACTTTCCATTGGAGGGAATGGAAGAGTTGTTGATCAGTTTCTATTCCTTTCCATTGCCGGGAATGGAAAAGATGATCAGTTTCTATTGAGAATTTCCATTGCCAGGAATGACAAGATATGTAATCTCATAATAAACTTTTGAATATTGTCTTTTAGTGTATGGTTGATTTGTCATATGTTTCAACTTCAACTAATTATAGTGAATAATTATACACTGAAAATTTTCAACTTCAAATTTGCATAGAAACAAAAAAAATACACAAAGGAGTTGTTTGTTTCATTACTAAAATCTCTGCAAGTTTACAAAATAAGGGCAATGGAGCCTTTCATACATATAAGAGATGTTGAGATATTGTAACTTCAAAGAATATTATATTTGTACTTTATTATTCCGGAGATGATTCATTCCTCCATGAAGATCTTATTGTATATCCAGAGATGTTTATTCCTCCGTCAGAATGTGGTAACTTGGGTTATTAGACTTCCCTAGTGGGGGTCGGCCCTGTATGTGTTATGTGGGTCAAAGGGTTATTAGACCACCCTAGAGGGGTCAGCCCAATCAGTTGTAGTGGGGTATTTAACCCATTGGTTAAATATGAGCCTACATGTTTTGTGTAAAAGAAAAGTCGGAGTAGTGTATAAATAGAGGAGGTGTATTCCTCATTTGACACACTCACTCACTTGAGAGAGGCGCACTTGTGGAGGAGAGGTCTTCTATGGTGGAGGAGGAGATCATGTATTTGGTTTGCATCTTTGTATATTGCTGGTCATCTATATTGGGGAAGCTTTGTTGGGTTTTCTACCCCATGAGGGTTTCCCAGGATAAATCTGTGTCTCTTGTGTTTATGCTGTGCTTGTTGTTTCTTCAGTGATCCTCTATATTCTATTATTGTGAAATGGAATGTAATGCTGCTATTTTCTGTCTTAGCATATTAAATCTTAACATGGTATCAGAGCTAACCTGAAGGAAGGCAAGGTATGGCACTTACGACACTTGCTTTACTTACGACAATTTGAGGGATAGGGTTTTATATAGCAAAAACCAGTCATTGTGAAAATTTCGCCATAAATCCATTTTGGTGAAGGTTCAGGATCTGAAACCTTTACAGATCGTAGATAACATCTCTAGGTATCTTGTGTCTAAAGGGAACCCTCAGATTCGTTGTACTTTGTAAGTTATGATCAGTACAAGTTAAGGTTTTTGCCTCTTCCAGATCTCAGTCAAAATTAGGTGACCTAGGAAAAAAGGTCATAACTTGGGCTAGGAAGATCCAAATGAAATTTTGTAAAAAATGATAGGTAGTACACAGACTGTACTATCTGAGGAAAAGTTTTCAGAGGCCGAAGCTTAACCAGTGACACGTGGCATGCCGTACAAGTTCGCTCTCCTATTTTATCCCATAAATAGGTCACGTTGCGACACTTGGCATAACTTGGGGTAGGAAGCTCCAAATTAAATTTCGTAAAAAGTGACAGGTATTACACAGACTGTACTATCTCAGGAAATGTTTTCAGAGGCCGAAGGTGAACCAGTGACATGTGGAACGCCGTATAAGTTCTCGCTCCTGTTTTATCCCATAAACAGGTCACGTTGCGACAGTTGGCATAACTCTCTCTCAGAAAATCCAATTGAGGTCAGAACTATCAGGATGGAAATATGATAGGTCAGGATACAATAGAAAAAAATTTCAGACCCTGTGGAGTGAAAATTTCAGATTTATAGCAGAAACAATCAGGTACATATTTCTGTCAAAACAGAATTATTTTTGGAGCACCCTTATTCATGGCTTCCGGAATTTAGGGTTTTGGAGAAAGTTAAAAGTTTTGGAATCGGAATCCACGGCTGAATGCTATTCAGAAAAATCAGAATTTAGAGACCAAGATCAAATTTTTTGGTTGGGTAGAAGACCGGGCTTGATCAAACCCTAGTTCGGGATTTTGATCAGAAAGATGTAAAATTAGGGCTTCAGCAAAAGTTGGAATTTTTTAAGTCTGTAACCACGGCTGGAAGATCCTCAGAAAAATAAGAGTTTAGAGCCTTGAATTGAACCTTTTGATTGGACAGAAGGGTAGGCTTCATCAAACCCTAGTTCGGGTTCCTGTCCAGAAGATCCAGAAGTTTCGAAGGCAATTTTGAGGGGTAAAATTTTGGAGATTTCAAAATTAAAGTATGCTAGTTTGATCATCTCAGCAAGACACATCCTTCCATCCATTCAGATGTGTGAAAGTCAAAGATTGAATTTTTAGGGTTTCTCTAGCAAACCCTAATCAAGCTCCAGATCAAGTTTCAGGGGGAGTCGAGGCTAAGGCCTTACATAGGAAGACTACACGAAGTCTCGACAGGTATGACTTAAGGAGGTTCAGGTATGTCTTGAAATCTGATTCTTGATTAAGTTCATAATGTGTTTGTCTTCATGTTATTTATTAGTACAATCTTGATTAATGTTAGAATTGTCTTATCACCCTAGTAACAGTATGAATGCATGTGAATGATCAAAGACATTCATTGATTAGGGCTATATGATTGTACTAATGCATTATGATGTTGTGTGAGGTTGATGTTGTCTGCTAACAAGATACAGGTACATCACAAAAGACAAATCAAGTTCCATGACCATGACATCATGAAGACAAAGACTCATCCATAATCTTTGTTCTACTTACGAGGTATGTATGACTTTGTTATATTATGCTTAACCTATGAGTCATGCAGGTTCTAGCTCAGGATCTCTAAATCATTGAAGAGATTGTTTAGGTATGTTGTCCATAACTAAGCAGGTATACTAATCCAGGTATGTTTTTCCTATGTCATGTTAGAATCTTACCTTGTGTTAGGATCCCTTATATAAGTATACTTGGTATGCTTATTCATAAATTTAGTAATCAAGGGCTTATGCATATTATGTCTCTTATCTTGGTTGATGATTTAACTAACTAGATCAAACAAGAATATGCATGAGTAAAAGAAGACTTCCCTATTATCTATAATCATGACTATACATTTTCAAGATTATTTAGAACTATAATGTTGAGAATATACTAATGAATGTTTGTGTATGAGATCATGAGGATGACACTTGAGCATGCACAGTGGTACAGAATGAATAGAAGTTCAAAAGACATACAGAAGATCAAGCGGGAGGCAACCACACAAACATAAAAGATAAGTATTTGAAATAGTAAATGATATTGCCTGTAATAGGTTGTATGCATATTTGTATTCCTACAATATATGATGCTGAGTGTAAACATTCATAGAGCATTGAACAGTATACTACTAATATGCATATGATTGGTAAGTTGGGCAAACATTCCATTGTTGCTTGTCTAGAATGAAACCTCTTTACTGACATGTTGAGAGCTGTGCACACTCTCGATAGTATGTTCTGGTAGAGATGGAAGGCATCTAGATAGCCACTGTATGCATACAGGATATGGGAAAGTGTTGTGCCAAAGTATTGGTCAAAATAGTTGCATAAATATGTAAATGATAGCTGTATGCATAATAGGTTATCATGTCAATATGATTTGATGATTATGAAGTATTACTAATCATGTACTTAATTTTGATTTCTAGGAAAGATCATGATGAATGATGAACATTGAACAAGTGATGGATGTTCAACAAGAAGATTTACAAATCAAACAAAATATAGAAGGCTCATTGCTAGAAGATTCTCTTAGAAAGAGGAAGAGAATCATGATAGATGTTTGCTCCAAGTAGATAGATAAGACCATTCTCTTAATGTTGTAATCAGGTTCTGTATGGGTACCCAGGATTGGTAGTCAATTGATGAGCTTAATGATCATCATGGGTGATGTGGATCTCAACCTTTGCTACAAGGTTGAATATGGCTTCTATACATATATGACATGGATGCAAGAAGGAACTCACCACAGAGTTCGAATGATTTTGAGGCTCATATTAGTAGACCCATATGCCGAGAGATGGCATAGATAGATATGCAGAAGATCACTCAATGCAGAGTGTGAATAATGGACAATTGACAGCTTCATGACAACGCTTGGGCTTTACCAGAAGTAAAGCTGATCCTAACCTTTACCTTAAGGTTGTGGATGATGAACCTATCATACCATTATTGTATGACGATGATCTCTTTCTGACAAGGAATGAGAAACAGATCATGAAAATGGCTGCAGAAAAGAAAATGAAAGATCTCGGATTAATGCACTACTTCTTAGGTCTAGAAGTATGGAAAGATCCAAAAGGAATCTTTTAAATCAAGGTAAGTATGCTGTGAAGTTTCTAAAAATATTTGATATGTTGGAGTGTAAAGCCATGGCCACTCCCATGGACTCCAACTTGAAGTTATTAGTTAATGACTCATCGGATTTAGTGGACCTAACCCTATATAGACAAATCATTGGGTCATTGATGTATTTAACAAATACTAGGCCAGATATATGCTTTGCTGTAAATACCCTAAGTCAGTATCTAGTAGAACCTAGAAAGGTTCACTTAATAGCTACAAAGCATGTAGTGAGGCACCTAAAAGGTACATTAGATTTTGGTCTATATTATCTTGGAGGTCATGAACTCCGATTACATGGTTACTCAGATTCTGATTGGGCAGGAAGTGTCTCAGAAAGAAAGAGTACATCAAGTGGATGTTATAGTCTTGAATCTGCCATGATCTCATGGTTCAGCAAGAAACAATCTAGTGTGGCTCTCAGTACTGCTGAAGCAGAATATATAGTTGTCTGCTCTGCCAGCTGTGTAGCAGTGTGGCTTCAGAAGCTATTATATGGAGTGTTTGACTTAGAAATGGATTCCACTGTGATTATGTGTGACAATCAAAGCTGCATCAAGATGATAGAAAATCTTGTATTCCACGATAAGTCAAAACACATTGAGATCCGATACTTCTATATACGAGATATGGTGCAGAGAGGAGCTATCAAGCTCGAGTATATAAGCACTGAGGATCAGATTGCTGATATCTTGACTAAACCTCTGTCTCAAGTAAAGTTTGAATACTTCCGAGACAAGCTTGGTATAGTCCAAAAGGACCCTCCTCGAAAGGGGGAGTAGTATAGTATCTGATAACAAGCCTGTCCCATCAACTTGTTGCACTTAGTTACTTAGAATTATTTAGATTTAGGAATCTTATATTTTTACTTTTGATGTTAGATGTATTAGTGAGAATACATGATAGATGTATACATGCTTTTAATGTTAGATGTATTAGTGAGAATACATGATAGATGCATACATGTTTTTTGATGATAGATGTATTAAGTGGATACATGTTTTTGATGATAAGATGTATTAGTGAAGATACATGGTTGTAATGATATATGCATTGATGTTATTGATGAGGATACATGTTTTTATGATGAGGATACTTGATGCCTTGATGTATTGATACATGTTTTGATGAGTATATTTGTACTTGTATGGATGAAGATACTTGTACCCATATTGTGAGGGGATTGGATCATCCCTGGACTTCATTCCTAAAGAGAGTCGTAGACATATGTCTTCGAGAATGAAGTCCTTGGTGGACATGTGATGGGATTGGATCATCCCTGGACTTCAGTCCTAAAGAGATCCGTAGACATATGTCTTCGAGAATGAAGTCCTTGGTGGACATGTGAGGGGATTGGATCATCCCTGGACTTCAGTCCTAAAGAGAGCCATAGACATATGTCTTCGAGAATGAAGTCCTTGGTGGATGGTTGAGGATTAAGTCATCCTTGGACGTGGTCCTAAATGTACGGTTGAGGATTAAGTCATCCTTGGACGTGGTCCTAAATGTACGGTTGAGGATTAAGTCATCCTTGGACGTGGTCCTAAATGTACGGTTGAGGATTAAGTCATCCTTGGACGTGATCCTAAATGTACGGTTGAGGATTAATTCATCCTTGGACGTGGTCCTAAATGTACGGTTGAGGATTAAGTCATCCTTGGACGTGGTCCTAAATGTACGGTTGAGGATTAAGTCATCCTTGGACGTGGTCCTAAATAAACAGTTGAGGATTAAGTCATCCTTGGATGTGGTCCTAAATGAACGGTTGAGGATTAAGTCATCCTTGGACGTGTTCCTAAATGTACGGTTGAGGATTGGATCATCCTCGGACTTTGGTATTGTGAATTGAGCCGTAGACATGATGTCTCCGAGAACAAAATCCTGAATGAATAGGTAAGGGGATTGGATCATCCTCAAACTTTGGTCTTGTGAATTGAGCCGTAGACATGATGTCTCCGAGAATAAAATCCTGAATGAACAGGTAAGGGGATTGGATCATCCTCAGACTTTGGTCCTGTGAATCGAGCCGTAGACATGAGGTCTCCGAGAATTGAATGATAGGACTGGATCGTCCCTGGACTTTGGTTCAAAAGGTACATGATAGGACTGGATCATCCCTGGACTTTGGTTCAAAAGGTACATGATAGGACTGGATCGTCCCTGGACTTCGGTTCAAAAGGTACATGATAGGACTGGATCGTCCCTGGACTTCGGTTCAAAAGGTACATGATAGGACTGGATCGTCCTTGGACTTTGGTTCAAAAGGTACATGATAGGACTGGATCGTCCCTGGACTTCGGTTCAAAAGGTACATGATAGGACTGGATCGTCCCTGGACTTCGGTTCAAAAGGTACATGATAGGACTGGATCATCCTTGGACTTCGGTTCAAAAGGTACATGATAGGACTGGATCGTCCCTGGACTTCGGTTCAAAAAGTACATGATAGGACTGGATCGTCCCTCGACTTCGGTTCAAAAGGTACATGATAGGACTGGATTGTCCCTGGACTTCGGTTCAAAAGGTACATGACAGGATTGCATCATCCATGGACCTATGTCCTAAAGAGAACAGGATTGATCATCCTGTAATATGATCGTGTGATGATGATGCTGATGATCGTGTGATGACAATGCTGATGATCGTGTGATGACGATACTGATGATGTTGATGTTCCAGTAACTACTTAAGTTACTGATGATGTTGAGAAAGCTTCCAATGATTTATAGATGTATCATGTATGATGTTGATGACTCCTTGCTCATGCAGATGTTGTTATAATATCCTTCTCATTAAGGGGGAGTGTTGAGATATTGTAACTTCAAAGAATATTATATTTGTACTTTATTATTCCGGAGATGAGTCATTCCTCCGTGAAGATCTTATTGTATATCCGGAGATCTTTATTCCTCGGTCGGAATGTGGTAACTTGGGTTATTAGGCTTCCCTAGTGGTGGTCGGCCCTGTATGTGTTATGTGGGTCAAAGGGTTATTAGACCACCCTAGAGGGTTGTCCCAGTCAGTTGTAGTGGGGTATTTAACCCATTGGTTAAATACGAGCCTACATGTTTTGTGTAAAAGAAAAGTCGGAGTAGTGTATAAATAGAGGAGGTGTATTCCTCATTTGACACACTCACTCACTTGAGAGAGGCGCACTTGTGGAGGAGAGGTCTTCTATGGTGGAGGAGGAGATCATGTCTTTGGTTTGCATCTTTGTATATTGCTGGTCATCTATATTGAGGAAGCTTTGCTGGGTTTTCTACCCCATGAGGGTTTCCCAGGATAAATCTGTGTCTCTTATGTTTATGCTGTGCTTGTTGTTTCTTCAGTGATCCTGTATATTCTATTATTTTGAAATGGAATGTAATGCTGCTATTTTTTGTCTTAGCATATTAAATCTTAACAAGAGACATACCATTAGAGGCACCAAAATAAAGATAACAAGAAAATATACACATATCAGAGAACCATAACTATGTCAATCAGAAACATTTGATGGAATACAACTTGATACCAAATCATTTCTACCACTCTCCTCCCATGATGTTGACATTTCCCCATAGAGTAGATCCTTGGACATCCTATCAATATTTCTATGGTGATTTATCATGAAGTAAAATTGGGAAGCAATAATTCTAGATTCCCTATAAAGTAGTTTCAAATGCTCCTTTCTAACTTGGTATGTGCCTTTCATTTGGTTGCATACAAGTTCGGAGTTTGTGAAGACACCTATGTGATTGGTACCATGCTTTAGCACTGTTTGTATCCCTTCAATGAGAGCAATATAATAGGATTCATTATTTGTAGTCCTTCCGCATACATCCCTTTTTTTGTTGGAACACCTGATTTGTAGAATTATTATGTAGGACACAAGCAATGGTTGCTTGTCCTGGGTTGGGAACACAAAACACTTCAATGCATAATGTCCACTTTTCAACCATCCCAAATGTTTCCAATGCACTGTAAAAACAAAAACAAAAGAAACTGTCAAAGGACGGTGCATAAGTAATCTACTATAACATGACATGAACGCAAGAACTGAGGTAAACACTTGGAAAGAAACATCTCAGACATAGTGAAAAGTGCCCTTCCAATCATATAACAGTTTCTTCCTTGTCTCACTTCTAAAACTGCCTTGCTGAAGTAAATGTGAATATAATTTATCACAAACAATACTTCTTATGACGGAGAATACTTCTAAAATGAAAATCATACCTTAAATCAAATTATATGGCATAAAGAACACAAATCAAATATAAAAAAATGGTCTTCTATATACAATGTAACATCTAGATGTTTTCCATAAACACAATTCTCACAGAATTCCAAACTAACCTACTTCAAATATGGCAGCAACTTCCTTGAATGGAGAATCTGCATCCCCTTGTCATTCATGTGGCCAATGTTGTATATGTTCCTATGGAAGCTAAATAGATAGAATAGTAAGTATTATGAGTACATAAATACAACATACCTATCATGCCTCCTTTTGCTATCACCAACGATCATTTAGTGATTTCCCACCACATTTATCCAAACGTAGATAAACATCCAGCATCTCCCAAATTCCTTGTTGATATTAGATTTCTTTTCATAGCAGGAATATGCCTTACATATTTCATCAACCATTCATTTGCCTTATTTAACTTTATCCGTACCTTCTCCATTCCAAAATTCTTACATGGTTCATCATCACCCAGTAAAACATATCCAAAATCTCCTTGAACATAATCATAAAGAAATTTCCTATGGGGTGTAGCATGACATGAAGCCCATGAATCTACTCCATGATAATCACTAGTATTATCTAACGCAAGAATGAAAACATCTTGTAACACATCACTTGCTACATTTGCTTCTTGAGTAGTCTCCTGCTATCTATCTCCTTTCTTCTTTAGAGATTTGCAATATTTATTCAAATGCCATTTCTTCCCATAGTTCCATCACTCTATCTTTCCCAGTTTGTACTTGGATCTACCCTTCCTAGATTTCCCACAATTACCTAGCCTCTTTCCTCTTTCGCTTTGTCTTCCCCTACTCTCCAAGGTCAATGCATTACCTGATGTCTCGCCTGTGTTTTTCCTTCACATTTCCTCACTAAGAATAACACCAACAACATCATCAAATTTCAGAGTGTTTGAACCAAAGACATAGTTACTTACAACCATGACGAAGTAGTTCCATGTTTCTGGAATTGAGCACAAAATTCAAAGAGACCTAACCTGATAGGTGAATTTCAATCCTACAGAACTTATATAATTAGTAACTGTATTAAGTTCATTTAAATGGTCCACAACATATCCACCTTCTGACATCTTGATATTAAATAAATGCTTAATTAGAAATACCTTGTTGGAGGTCGAAGGTTTTTCATATAGTTTAGCCAATGTGTTCATTAGATTGTTTTTTGTATCATTTTATTTAAAATATTGAAATCCACCGATGAATCTAGGCATAACCGTACTATTCCTAGTGCCTTTCTACCAAGAACCTCCCATTATTCATCCTTCATAGACATCGAATTACTTCCCTTTCTGTCCAATAGTAGGAATATATCCTTCTAATATAGATAGTCCTCCATCTGCATCTTCCATAACTGGTAGTTTTGGCCATTAAATTTCTCGACCCTAAAATTCCATTCTTTCGCCATTGCTCCCACTCGAACAATGAACCCTTATTTCTTGCGAATTTATGCACCAAATAGGCCTTTCACTCTGATACCAATTGTTAGAAAAATAGGATCACAGAAAAATATCATAAAACAAGATGCAAAAATAAAACACATAAACACAATATAAGAGAGACACCAATATACGTGGTTCACCCAATATAGTTTACATCTATGGATAAATGTTCAGTCATTTTATTATATCATCCAACAAATGAAGGGATACAACCCGCAACATATGCACTGCAACTTCCTCTTCACTCTCTCATAATCTCTCTCACACAATCATAGAGATATTTACAATACTGTAATACAAAACTGTATTACAATGCCTTCCTTTTAAAGAGAGATTACCATGGGTTACCCAATACCACGGGCTCGCAAATCACCCATTATTGACCAAGTCACGACTACGAAATTACAATGCTTTACAAGGAATTTTTTTTGAAATTTTTGCTACGCCCCCCTGCTATACCCCCCATGGTGATTGTAGTGGGGGGAAATCCCCCCCACACCCCCTCATCATGGTATAGGATCCAAACACGGCTGAAACAGGACCTATGAATCAGGAAGATCAAGATCCACAACCATCATTCCCTCTACAAGTACATCCATTGAAGAATATTCCTCTTCACTATCTACATTGTATATGTTGTCATATAAGAGATCATCCCACTCATGTGGATCATGAAAAACTCCATATATTGATCCAATTCTTTCATTTTCTTCCAACAAAGAATTGAAACAATCCTCAGAAAATGACTCTTCCCATGATAAGCTCTCCTCAAACTCCCATTCATCCAGTTCCAACATGTCATCACTAGGTACATCCATGTTTGCAAACCTTATTCAAATTTTCTTTAGATCCCATAGCTATTGAGGAACATGTTCTGATACCACTTTAATGTACCCAATTAAAAATTTAGGCACATTAACTCCAACCTTCCAATAGAGAGTAAATTGATCACTAATTTTATCCAAATAATGGCTTTATTATGTTTACTGGAAATATGAATAATATGGTGCAACCCAATGTATATTGTAAAACAATGTAAGGTGTCCAATTAGATATGATATATCACCACTATAATATTCCTGATCCAAAACTAGAGCTCTCAACCCCAATGCAACCCCAGAGAATCACTGGATTCAAAACTAGGATCACTAGTTCAAATCTTACCACACAAAACATTGGGTTTCCAACTCTTCCAAAACAGCCCTAACTCACTCGAATTTTACCCAAACAAATTTTGAGGGACCCAAACACATCTAATCTAACCATTAACAGACATAACCGAACTTCTTGGAAGCTTTGAACATTAAAATTTGAGACTACACTAATATTTCTGACTGGGGTGCACAAGCATAAATGTACAAATTAACCGCCCGATAAAATGACCATAAATCAGGCATACATAAACCTTTTGAGTGAAATAAAAAGTGTTTCCTAATGGAAATGACACTACCAATGCAATGGAATAGGTCTGACAACCTAGAGACACTAATAAATTGTCAAACCCGAAGAAGGATTTTGACCCACCTCACACCGTCAAAACATTAAGAACACCTAGAACTATAGAGTTTCCAAACCAAACCCAAATGCTTCCAAACACACTTGAATAAATCCTAATGGATTACTTACAGAAACAAGAGACTCCTATGAAGTTTTTAGAACATAATATTAACTTTACACAATCACATTAAAAAATATATGCTCATAGATAACCATTATTCATAGATCAACCCCGTGCTTGAGTATGGAACAACATAAGAGGAAAAACATTGTGATTTTTATTATAAATGAGACATTTTCAAAGAGTAAATCAATGGTTTCTACAACAAATCTAAATACATGAGAGAATCTGCTACAAAAAGGAGAGAAATGGTTTCTATAGAACCATAGAGAAAAGAGAAGGGAAACTATTGTTCCAATGAGAATTCGGCTTCACTATTGTGCCCTCCACAAGTAAGATTTCAACCCCAACATAGATTTATTACTTCTCTAGGTTATACAAAAAATTTATACCAAGCAGTTATTATAGAAGCATCATAAGTTTTTTCCAATAGTAAATGTTCAACCACAAATAATTTATAAAACAAAAGTTCAAATTGAGCAATACATTTACATCAATCCAAATGAAAATTAAAAAATACAATTAATCAATGTTTTTTGTCTTACGCCCCAAGGGGAATTCTAAACATAGTCCCAATGCACTTGGCATATCTAACGAGAGGTTGGTGGTATACGAAAGTTATATTTTATTAGAAACTTGTCACAGTGAGACAAAATATGTATTGCATTCACAACAATAAATATGGATGCTTTTATTTTCATAAAGAACTCTTGGTCATTCAAGTGTTCATCAAATGAATAATTTGGAGAAAATAAAGAGAACTAAGAACTATTTTTGAATCATGCAATGTTCCCATGTTCATGTTTTCAA
Organism: Larix kaempferi; assembly: GCA_027924585.1. Taxonomy (NCBI): domain Eukaryota; kingdom Viridiplantae; phylum Streptophyta; class Pinopsida; order Pinales; family Pinaceae; genus Larix; species Larix kaempferi. Next base: position 4,205,359 of record BSBM01000070.1, read on the forward strand.
CAATCGATATATAATAGATTCTTTCTGTTAAAGTTTCTACAAACATAGTCATTCATGCACATACTATACATTGAAATGCTATGTTTGTATTTAACAATATTCAAGTAATCCAACTTACAATATATAGGACCACAAAATAACATATGTGCTACTAACTATTTGGGAGGAACGAGTACATGTGAAAGGATAAACAACCACATATTTGCAGCATCTATATTAGACTTGAAAATCATAAAACTATTACCACAAAAGGAGAATTCAGTTCCAACATTAGGCACATGTATAGAAGACGGCCAAGGAGCATACAAAGCGTGGTTGTAACAAGTTTGATATTTACTTTGTGAATTCATGGGAAGAGAGAAGTCATCTCTAGCCTCCAACAATTGGATCGACCTTGGTGTGTAGTTGGACATTTTTTCTCTCAACTCATGCAAATTTTTGGATCTCATAATAGAGATGTTTTGGGTGGTATTAATATCATACTAAATGGATAACTGGAACTTTCATATCACTAAACAAAAGCAAATGGTTTTGTCAATTGAGGACAAAACATAGTTGTTTTGGCTTCCAACTTTTCCAAAAATGAGCATAGGGAAGTGTTCCTACATTACTTTTCTATATCAACTATTGTATTTTTACTACAATAGGGGTATTACACCATCAACATTGGTTAGTCAATCATTAGTATAATGGGTGAGTGTGACACACCAAGGGTTCTCCAACTCTTCACAATTTGAATAACCACATACAACTGGGTTGCCATAAAAGAGATCCAGACCACAACAAATTACCATCGATAACCCATGATTGTGGCTAGAAGATGGCATGTTACAATTGGAGGGGTAAATCCGTTGTCTATTTTCATCTACCAATTGCTTGTGGTATATTGCTCCTGACAAGAACTTGCGACACTTTTCAATTAGTGGAATATTTCGTGCATCTGAACTCAAACCTGAATCGAGATCCTGCAAAATTGAGTAGAATGTTATTCAAATTCACATGGATAAATAACATACATTCAATTAGATAATAAATATATAAATAAAATATGAACTTACTAAAGATGGAAAGGGAGAACTTATTGAACTTTTAATAATATGGAATGAGCTGGAATTTGAAGAATTGGTCATTTGATATTATAACCTTTTCTCCCTGCATTTGAACCAAATTAGCAATCAATACATGTTTATAGTTGTAAAATAAATTTTGAGAACCATATCACAATCTAGCTTCCAATATATTTTTGAAACCATTTTTTAATAATAAGGTAATTTTAAGTAGCATATGTATACTATGAAGTATTGTAATTGATGGGATTGAATCCTAAAAGAACATTTGAGATGAATACATCATTTTAAGTTCAAATATGCATTCATAGATATTTTTAATTATTTCAGTGCACCATAATAATACAACCACACTGATGTGTCTTGAGTAACTATACACATCGGCGTGGTTAAACCACATATGCACCATGTTGAAACATCCACAAAAAATGCCTACAAAAGAAATATCTGCTATATTTCATAGCAGATAGTTATCTATGCAATTTTCAATATTATTGACAATGGTGTGATTAGTATATGTAAGTGCACTAGTGCGACCATGATTTTAATATACACTTCCTTTTGATAATTATTTTGTAAATTATTTTTTATTTTATGCCAATATGGTCACATAGAGCACCTATGCATGCCTATCTTTCTGGTGCACCAATTTTCCAAAAAAAATGATTATATTAATGCTGCTTTATCTTTTATGATGCGTTGGTGCACCTATTTATATTATGCACCAATATCCATAAAATAAAAAATAAAAAATCGAACAATTTTTTTTCCCATAAACTAAAAAAAGGAGTGGGGATTTCTTGTTCAAAAACTAATCCTATAAAGTGTTTTTTTCAAAAAGCTGATTCTACAAAGTCTTTTTTTTTTTCAAAAACTAATCACTATTTCATTGTTTTTCCGAAATTTCGAGGGGGGTGTTTTGGAACAGAGACTTACCGAGGAGGAGTTTGGAGAAACTAGATTATTCTAAAGATTGAAATTTGTAAAGTATGGTCATGAATCACACAAAACCCTACAAAGAAAAAATTTCAAGTATGTAAATTATTACTATTGATTTCAATGCATGATTTATTTATTTTCATATTGAGATTTTAAATAGGTTCAAAAAAATATTTCATAGTTACCTTCAACGTTGGAGCCTTGTTTTATTGTTGCTTCCTGTCATTTTATGTGGCAACAAATTTTCAATTCATGGTTTAAATCCCTATATTGTGTCACAATTAGTATTTTTCCTTTTAGGAATTTTATATTTAATGGTATTATGGCTTTATATATAAGGATTTGGGTGCGATGATACCACTTCTTGGGTCGGACTTGAAACCCTTTCATCCATGTCATATTTCTTATTATGTTTCCTCTAAAAAATGCTTTCGTATTTTTCGATGCACTCTTTTCATTCTGATGCAATAGTGCGCTTGTAATAAAGGAACACCATTTGTTTAGCGGTGCTTTAGATTAAATAAATTGTAGCAAGACATGTGCTTATCAAATTGTTTTATGTAATTTTTGTTTACGGTGGATTCAAGTATGATGCACCGCTGTGTTACATTACCATACACACCGAGGCATTTTTATTGTTGAAGCACACCGGAATGGTAGCGTACTTCTTTATTTGGATAATATATTTGCTAGCTTCTCTATTTAATGGTACAATTTATTTATGAATAGAAAATACATGTTAAGAGTTCAATGAACAATAATTCTAGTCGGCATGATTGGAGGACATCCAAAATTGCGAAGAGGGAAATTTCTTTGTAAATAGTGTATTAAATTAATATGTATGAATTATTTCTAAATTTAACTAATATGTATTGGTTAATGTGTGACGTGCAGAGCAAAAAATGAGGAATCTCAATAAGGTTCTTTGCAATCTAAGTGCATAAGAGCATAAAACCTTAATGGAAAATTGCAGAGGGATGAATTAGGTGAATAAACAATTAATCAATATGGTTTTTTAAGTGAATTTTCAGTAATATTGTACTTAAGAACATTTTCTAATATGTTTCAAACAACTTAATTCACATATGTTTAATGTTATGCAGGGATTGATAGCAACATAAGTGAATGTTATCATAAGAAAAAACAAATTATGGAAGATGAAAATGATGATGAATTGGTCTTTATCTCATCTAGAGTGGTGTTGGAAGTTAATGAAAGTGGGAAAAACTTTTATAAAACTCTGAGGGATATAGTGGAAATAATGTATAGATGTATTTTCCACTTACAGTACAAAAATCAATCCAATGATTCCAGGAATCAAGTTATATCTAAACTAGAGGAAGCGTTTCTAGAGCAATGGTCAATGAGACCTATCAGACTTACAATATAAAAAACATACAACAACAAAAAATAACCATTCAAAAGTAATATTCCTAAACATGTTTTTATAGAATGTGTAGATCTATTGCTACAAATCATTCTTTTATTAATATTAATTCTTCTATATTTATTTTTCATATCAGTATAAGAATACTTTAATGTCATTTTATTTTTTTAGGAAGATTATGAAAATCCCAAAGGAGGAATGAGCTGATATCTGAAATATGCCAGTAGGGATGTCCAAAAAGATGTACAAGAACATGGTCAAGGAAATTGACATAATTGCATCATCGAAGGATCCATCTCAACAACAACGTGCTTCAAATATATGAAATCATTGAATTTTTTATATTATGTAAATATAACTAATTAATTTAGCATTAAATATTAAGTTTCAATTATTGTTTTGTTGTATAAAAGAAAAAAAATGGAACCAATTCAACACATAAGACAATACTGGTGAGCTCCCAATATGGATGCCTAATGAGGGCAGCTGTATTAAGAGCCTACTTTAATTATCAACCCAGGGGACATACAAACTTTAGAGGTGTAGGCACTATCTGTGCTCTTATAGGATAATCTTTGTCGCGATTGGGTGTCGGTATCAATGTTTTAAGGGTTGCCTACTCAATATGTAAAACTGTTTATACTAGGGAATTAAATACTGGAAAGCAGTAAATCTATTTTAAAGAATTAAAATACTAAAAGCAATAAATCTATTTTAAAGAATTAAAAATGATGAAAGTGAAAGAGATATTCCTATGAATTTACCTAATGCGGAATGGTGAATCTAGACTATGAAAGTGAAATGCCATAACAGATCTATTCTAAATTAAAGAAAGCAAGGTCTGTAATTATGTATGCATAAAACTAGAATTCTAGTCTAAATCATTTGAATATCAAAACTAAGTTTGAAATGCAATCATCTCATGCTACACATCCATTATTAAGAAATCAAAGCAATCAACCTTGAGAAGCAATTAATCATGATGGGAAACATTCTTGAACCTTATATCTAAACCATGAATTTTGAAGGCAATGCTAATACATATGGAATTGTTGTTTAAAATGTGCGTTGGAAGAAAGCAACTACAGGACCACTGAAACCGTGTTGCTGAACTATAGAACGTCTTATAAATTACCACAGAATCAAGACATCATTCAAATGCTTCCATATGCGATATGAATTTTCATCACTGTAAAACACATAATCAGAAATACCTGAAAAATGGAAATCCCCTGACTTACGTGTTGGAGGGGCCCTCTCCAACCCATACTCAGGAGAGAAATAAACTTATAGACGCTGACTGGGATTTAACATCAATATTCTAATAAAATATAAACTCCATGTCTTCACAAAGGTCTGTAACTCAGAAGTATCTCAATAGTGCAAAAACGTAAAACAATGTTTCTCCAAAAATGTTAACAGGGGCCTCTCGCTACCCAAGAGGTCCATATTTATATAATTCTTAATGTTGAACCTAACTAAATGTCTAAATGTTGATTCTCCTTTAACACGAGTGTGTTCTCCATAGATCAGGAAAAAGGCGCCGAGCTACATGATCCCTCAGTCGTCTACGTGTTTGTCCTTTAATGCCCCTAAACCTACTCAATCATGCTCGATTTCCATAGAATTAGTTTATTGAATACGCATTTTAAACATACAAGAATAATCTTCAAAACAACTTCATTAAATAATTAAGGGAAAACATTTTTCCCACAAATGGGTGTGTTTCTTCGCCATTGCTTAAGCTTTACTGCGGGAAAAACGTTATCAAATACCTGAAAATTGGACTCATCATTCTCTCCCATACTTGAAGGATTCACCCATCCTTGGGTGACTTATTCAATTTGGCGATGACCTCCCTGATGTCCCATGCTACCACCCTAGGGATCCCTACCTGCATGTGATATCCAAAATTCTGATCCTCATTGGCCCATGCCCTCCTCTCTTCCTCTTCATTAATCTGTCCCTTAATGGCTGGGGAAAGAAAGAATGGGGGATTCAGCCTCATCCCAATCCATCTGCGTTCATTTCTTGCCACAAATTCCTTTTAGAGTGTGGCTTTGAAAAGAGAATCATCAAGCCTGAGGGGGGAGTGGAGTTCTTTTCTTTTCAGATCGTTTGCCACTCTGCTCCACCTTTCCTTAATGGAATCATGAACTTCCTTCTGTGTGCTTCAGAGTGTAATGTCAAAATGAGTCATAGCCTCTTGTTGTTTTGCAAGGAGAATGGGGATCAGTTCCTCATCCTAGGTGAGGATCCTATGGTTGTAGATTATCCCTTCAGGGTGAGTTGGCTCTACTCTGACCATCAATGGGTTTTTCCATTTTGTTGCGACATAGATATTGTAGTCCTAGACTCGCTCAATTTCGTGGTTCATCCACGAACATAATGCGCTCAATTGGAAATTGCCCACATATGGGTTTGGCGACCAGTTGGGCGAGCCAGAAACTACAAAATTATGCAAGAAAAATTCACTCAATTGGTCCTTCTCCAGCTCTGTGGAGTTCAAAGATGCATCCATAAATTCTTTGGGAGTGTTTATCTATGTAGGGAGTCCTTGCTTCAACCTCTGGAGTTGGAATTTGCCCCATTTCTCCTGTATATAAACTGCATATATTGCCAACGGCGGTCTGAGGTCCCGCAGTCTATCATATATGTCAACAGTAGTGGCCAAAACATCCTTCAATTTGGTAATCTTTTGGTCCTTTTTGGCTAATTCGTTTTGTGCCTCGGCCAATTTTTCTTGAAGCGCTGAATTTTTCTGCTCAGCCAGCCATAGCTCCCTTGCATGATGCATCTTCAGGATTTGTGTCTTCTCAGGTGAGAACGGGGGAGGTGTGGGCTGGCTTCTTGGCCCAATTATTAACGTTGCCAGCTCATTTCTGAGCTTTTCCAATTCTTCCCGTGCCTCAGCGAGTTGGGTAACGACCCTGGGGTTTTCATTGTGCTCTGTAGGGTTCCCCTGGAAGTTGTCTTTCTCTTGTATGCTCTTATCTTTATCCATTTCTTCTTCTTCATCCTCTTCTTCTTCTTTATTCATTTCTTCTTCTTCATCCTCTTCTTCTTCTATAGTGGGATCGTTCTGATCTATTAAAGGATCGATGTCATCATCAGACACATTGTTAACTAGGGGTCTGGGTTCCCTTTCTTTCTCCCTAGAGACTCGGATTTCAGATACCTGTGTGAATCTTTTACTGCGTCTCTTCGACCCCTAATTGCTGGCAAGAATTCCTGGGTCTGATTTGGGGGAGTCCTGTCTTGAGTGTTTTATCTTTACCAGGGTGTCGGCCACACTATCCAAGTCAATTTTTCTCTTTGCCCTGATACAGAGGTGGTCTTACTTTTTTATTTGGGTGGCAAGGGCATAGTCTTCATTCTCTAAACGTCCTCAGTAGATACCACTATGAACTCCTCCCAAGAGAGCTCTGGAATTTGTGCTTTTAATTCTTCACCAATAATTAGTTTGATCAGCCCATGATGGGCCAAAGCATCCTCTTTTCCTCTAACCACTTTGCTACTCATTTCTACTAGCGATTGGAGCAGATAGAATTGAATGCTAATGTTGTTGTTTGATGAAATGTGACTCCTGTGCCTGAGAAGTTCCAAAATACGAAAGTGGAAAATGGGAACATAACTTAACCTTCCAGTGCATGTAATGTACCTCTGGACGATTGCAGCCATTTCATCCCATGGCGCCGGCATGGAGAGTCTTTTGACTCCATTTTTTCCGCGTCGTAAGCTTCTCCTCATTCAAAAAATGTTTCTTTTGCTGTGTGGTTTGCCTCTCGGTCATTGCTGCTCCAAAGCAAGCCCATTGGTAGACCAGTGAATTTGGAAATCATGTCCTCATCCAATTTTATACGTAACCCCTTTACTCGGGTGACGTACTGTTCATCCTTCATATGTTTGAAGTTTCTTACAAAGTCCTGAGCTACCCCTATATCATATCCTCTTAGTCCAAGGATGAAAGGCATCCAACCTGCATTGTGAATGATCTGCAGGACTCTCGGGCTCTGATAAATGGCACTGTGATCCTCTGGTTCACTTTTCTTGAAACCCTTTGTCATTTTAGAATCTTCTTTATAATCAGACAAAACCAGAACTTTGGAATGTGGTTTATACCCTCAACTGGTCGGGCTCTGCCTACAGGCTGGAGGATTGGAATGCTGGCTGAGTGAGTGCACTAGCTTTTGGTTTGTTGCTTCTCGATAATTCTGAGAGGTTCCTTATATGCAAAATCGTGGAAGATTATGTAGCTTTACTTACTGTCTTTCCACACCTATCCTTTCCATCATTCTTGTACTTGCCATTTTTAATCCCTTTTTCCCATGATCGATCTCTGTACTTCATATGATGAGGGTTGTGATCATGATTTGTTGAGGATGACAGGACTTTGGTAGCGATCATGACTTATTAAGGTCATTCTACCATGCCGCCGATTTAAAATAGAAGTTGTCCTCAGCTGACTAGAAACGAATGTAGTGTGGGATAATGTTTTACCTTAAGAATAAAATAAAATCATTCTAGAGATTACCTTGCTATGTATGCATACCTGCATTGATGATCTGGTGCATTTTTCATGCATGGCGGATTCTGTAGTAGATTTCTACATGTCAATAGTTACGTGTGTGGGCTACTTTTTTCTTTTTGCTCGTTTGAATTTGCTGAACTGTCTTCTTTTGAAAGTTGTGTCAGTTGTTGATATGACTCATGTGATGATGCTTCATATTGGATGATTGCATGGCAGTATGTGACTGTCTCTCTTGAATAAATTGCAGGCTCGCATGAGTATGTTGAAAAGAATGGAATGCTGTGTTTGAAGAATTCTGTAGTAGTTGATGATTGATTGCTGGATGTAGACGTGGTTGGCTCGCTTGAGTGCTGATATGTAATGTATCTGGCTCGCTTGAATTGAATTGCAGGCTCGCTTGATGCGTGGCTCTTTGTAGGGTGGATGCTTCATATTGGATGTTTTTCTCTTTTTTCTTTTTGTTTTTTTTCGTTTTTTTGTCTTTTTGTCTTTTTGTCTTTTGTCTTTTTTTTTTCATTTTTTTCTTTTTTAAATGAGTTGAATTTCACTGATTTGTTGCTTCCTGTATCAGCATCAATTGTTGCTGGTAGAGTACCTGTGTAAATTCTTCTTTTGATTGCGGTTTCTTATAAAGTTTTAGGTGATGCCCATTCACTATCATGGGGAACTCCTCTTCATCAATTGTAATAATTCTCACAGCTCCATTTTCATAAATCTTCTGTATAATGTAAGGTCCAAGCCATCTAGTGGCTAGCTTCCCTTTGAATGTGTGAAATCTGGAGTCGTAAAGTAGTGCCCAATCACCTTCGTTGAACTTTTTATCCTTCAGATGTTGGTCATGCCATTTTTTTCTTTGTTGTTGGATGATTTCGGTATGTGTAAGTGTTTGTTGGTGGTGCTCATCGAGTTGATTCAGTTGTAGCATGCATTCTTTTTGAATTTCTGATAGGTCCATATGTAAATCTGCTGCAATTCTTAATGTCTTTATTTCAAATTCGATTGGCAGCATGACCTTTTTTCTATAGACTAGTTCATAAGGTGTGAATCCTGTAATTGTTTTCCATGCAGTATTGTAAGCCCAAACTGCCTCACTAAGTCTATCAGCCCAATCCCTTTTGTGAAGTTGGACAGTTTTTGTCAAGATTCTCTTTAATTCCCTGTTGGTTACCTCAGCTTGACCATTTGGTTGAGGGTGGTAGGAGGATGAATGTCTGTGCTTTACATTGTTTCTTTTCATCAAGTCTTCAATTAAATTTGATGTAAATTGTGGGCCCTGATCAGAAACTTCTTCTCTTGGCACCCCAAAACCTGTGAAAGATCTGCTCAGTAAAGAATTTGGCCACATTAGTTTCATTTGCAGTAGCCAGTGCTGCTACCTCTGTCCATTTTGCAAGGTAATCAGTGCATACGAGGATGTAGCTTTTCTAATTAGACTATGGGTTGAATGGGCCAACAAAATCAAATCCCCACTTTTCAAATGCCTCCAAGGAGATTTGTGGATGGAGTGGCATCTCTTGTTTTTGTGTTGGTTTTCCCATTCTCTGGCAATCATCACAGTGTGAAACATATTCGTAAGTATCCTTGTGGAGTGTTGGCCAATAATATCCTGTTTGCAAGATTTTATGGGTTGTCCTTTTTGCAGCATAGTGTCCTCCACATGGTTCATTATGTGTGGCATGCATTATGTCATGCACCTCATCTTCTCTTATGCACCTTCTAAGTATCTGATCTGGTCCTTGTTTGAAAAGCATGCCTTCTATCCATGTGTATGTGGCACTTTGCCTTTTTACTTTTGTTTTCTCTTTGTGACTATAATGTTCTGGAAACTTTCAAGACACTAAATAGTTTGCTATATCACCAAACCATGGGCTTTTTGTGGATATGGAAAAAAGGTGCTCATCTGGAAAACTGTCATCGATTACCTCACTGTCTTGTCCATGTGTTAGGCTAGATAAAAATTCAGCCACTACATTATGCTTTCCTGGCTTGTCTAAAATTGTAATGTCAAGTTCTTGGAGGAGCAACAACCATCTGATGATTCTGGCACTTGTGTTTGGCTTGTTCATGAGATATGTTATGGCTGAGTGGTCTGTATGAACAAACACTTGGTAACCAGTGATATAGTGTCTGAACTTATTAATGGCATGTATGACAGCCAAAAATTCCTTTTCTGTGACAGTGTAATTCAATTTTGCCCCTGCCAAATTTTTGCTGATATAATATATTGCATAAGGCCTTTTGTCTTTTTCTTGTCCAAGGACAGACCCGATTGCTTTATTTGATGCATCTGAGTGGATGTGGAATGGAAATGCCCAATCTGGTCCTTGGAGTACTAGAGCTGTAATTGTTTTTTCCTTAAGGTTATCAAATGATATCATGCAATTGTTTGTCCATATGAACTCAGTATCTTTAGTGAGAAGTGCAAACATTGGGGCAGCAATTCTTCTATAATTTTCAATAAATCTTCTAGAGAACCCTGTTTGTCCGAGGAAACTTCTCACGTCCCTTTGTTTAAGAGGTGGTGGTAGTGTTTTAATTACTGAAACTTTTGCTTGATCAACCTCTATCCCTCTCTGTGATATATGATGGATGAGAACAATACCTTCTTCCATCATCATCTTGCATTTGTCATTGCTCAGACATAGGCTCATCTCAATACATTTTTCTAATACCAATTCCAGATGGGTCAATGCCTGGTCGAAGTTTTTTCCATAGGGTGTGAAATCATTCATGAAGACTTCCATTTGATCATTTATAAATTCTGAAAATATGCTGAGAATTGCCCTCTGAAAGGTTGTAGGAGCATTGCAAAGTCCAAATGGAAGCACTATGTAGGCATAAGTACCCCATGGACATGTGAAGGTTGTTTTGTCCTGGTTAGCTGGGTGAATGAGGATCTAATTGTAACCATTGAACCCATCCAAGAAGGAGAAAAACTTGTTACCTGCTAAAGTATCCAGTACTTGATCTATAAATGGGAGAGGAAAGTAATCCTTCTTGGTTGCTTTATTAAGCTCTCGATAGTCCACACAAATTCTCCATTTGCCTCCCTTTTTAGGGACTATGACCAGTGGTGATACCCACTCACTATCAGAGATGTGATAGATGAACCCTGCATCTAATAACTTTTGTAGTTCGGTTTTGACTATGTCCTTCAATGGTGGGTTTAGTCTCCTTTGTGGTTGTCCTATAGGAATAGAACCTTCCTTGATGTAAATATGATGCTTGCAGATATCGGGATGAATACCTTTCATGTCTGCATATGTCCATGGAAAATCTCTATTCTGCTCTGTTAATACCTTCATCAGTTGTTCTACCTGTTGGGGCTATAGATTAGAATTGATGTTAACTGTTTTCCCTGGTATAATTTCCACAATCTTTGTTTTGTCTATTTGCTCTTCCAGAGATGTCAGTTCTGCCCACATCTTGTTCAAGTTCCTGCTTGAAGATTCACCTTCATTCTGCTGATCTGTGTCAAAAAACCTTTGAAGACCATCATTGCCAGAAAAATCATTTTGTATAAACCTATCTATATGACCATCTTCATCTATGGCTTTTAGTGTTAATGCAACATCAATTGTCAGGACAGGTCTCATGTTTTGATTCAGTGTGTCATTGTAATCGTCAGTCGAGTTTTGATATTCTATGTCTAAGGATTTTCTGGCTGGTGCGTAAATGGTGATTTTTTTCCTAGACTGGCCACTGGTGATGGTCATGTTCCTTGACCTGCATCCTATGTAAGCATCTGCAGTTGCCAGCCAGGGTCTTCCGAGTATAATAGGATATCCACTAAGTTTGCTTTTTACCTCGATGACTATGAAATAAACTGAGTATTCCCAGGATTCGATATTGATTATAATGTCCTCGAGCATTCCTTCAGGCTTCACAGTGGATGTATCTGCTAGTTGGAGTACTGTAGTTGTTGGTCTAACCACTGATTGTGGAAACCTAGGTGGATCATAGTATCTTTGGTCATTACGTTTATAGTTGCTCCTAAATCAATTAGGCTCTTGTCGATTTGTCTGTTATTGATGTTGACTTGGACCATGGGGCTACCTGGGTCTAGATATTTGGGGTTAACCACGATACCCAGCATTAGATCAGCTAATTGTCCCACTACATTAATAGTTGGTGGGTCACGCTTCCTCTTTCCAGGTTTCTTCAAACAATTCTCTTTTATATATTTGTTGCAGATGGGTACGTCTCTAATGGCTTGTAAGATGGGGATTTGGATATTCAAGTGCTTTAATTCATTCAGAATTGCATTTTCCTCTTCATCTTTGGTACTTCGTACAAGATTTTCAGGAAATGGAGGGTTTCTAGTTCGTGTGAGTGGTATAATTTCTTCCTCCGGAAGGTTTGGTTCATTAGGATGCTGAATATGAGGTTGAGTCATTTGCTCCTAGTGCTCTAGTTGTTGTATGTTTTGCGTAGGTGTATTTTAGAGCGTTTTTCCAGACCTTAGGTTAATCTCATTTATTTCCACAGTATCTACTATGTAAGTGGGAAATTGCATCGTTTCAGTATTGTAGGCTTGCTGCTGCCCTGGCCTGTTGTTGCTAGGGTTAGGGATTGGCTGGGAGGGAATTGGTGGAGGTCTGGGGGGTGGTTGATTAGGTGGTGGTGGCATGATAAGTGGATGTTGTTTATATAGCGGAGCTCTCCAATTTGATGAGGAATAAGGATATGGATTTCCATAATTTGTGGATGGTTGAACAAAAGGTGGGGGGTATGAGGGGAAGGATTGTGGGTATTATGATTGATGATAAGGCTGGTTTTGCTGCCACTTATTAGGATTTTGTTGAATTTTGCTGGTTATTTCCCTGGTTATAGTAATGTTGGTTGTTGGGTTGGTACGATCTGGGAAAATTATTCCTCTTCTAATTTACAAAGCAGAGTTGTTCCATTGCACCCTCGGTTGTGGGCTCTTGGATACCGGCTTTGCAGGAAGGAAACAAGGGACACTTGTCAGTAGAGTGATCCTTAGTGCAGAGGCCACATATTTCGATGGTGTTTAGTGTGCACTGCCCCTTCTCATGCTTCTTTCAACAACAAGGACAAAATACTACCAAGGCTTGGTTAATTTCATCCCATTTCTGTTTTATTTGAAGAGCATCAAGTTACATGGCCAGAGATTGAAGGATGCTAGTCTTCATGTTGTCTAGCAAGTTTCCTAAATCAAATTTTGTAAGTGTTGGTCCTGAAGATGTTGATCCACCAGTAGATGTGTGTGTATCCCTTGTCCCATTCTTAGTTTTCCTAGATCTAGAGTAGTTTTTGAAGATTTGCAAGATCTGGTCAAAATATTTCTGGAATATATCTCCATTTCCTAGAAGATTTAAGACTTCAAAATTCTCTTCTTTTACACCTCTAAGAAGGACAAGTTTTAGTGATTCGGGATCCAAGGTGCAATGACTAGCTCATTTGTAGCAGAGTTGAAATCTTTGGGCATAATCTTCTAATGACTCTCTTTCTCCTTGTTGCATCCTAAATGTTTCATCCCTTGTATCTTTGGCCTTGTAGTAGTCCCTATAGTGTTCTAAGAGTGCATGTTTCATTTGATCCCAGCTAAAGATACTATTCCCTTCAAGGCTCATAAACCACCAAAGTGATAGGTCTTTCAGGTTGGAAGGAAAAAGCCTTAGCTTTTGTGCATCCGTATTGTAATCAAATGATATGCAAACTACCTCAAATTCAAACAGGAATGTGTCAGGATCTTCTGAAGTCAAACCATGGAAGTTTGGTAGATTATTAGGATTGTTGTTCTTCATCCTGGCATCTCCAAGAGGTATGTTAATGGGAAAGGTGAAAAGCTCCCTAGGTTCCTCCTCTTCGTTTGCCATCATGTTGTTTGAGCTGGAACTGGTAGTGAAGTTGTCTCTGTTTGGATCATATGTGGATTCAGTTTCATTTTCAGAGTGTAGAAATTCAAACTGAGAATGGTCATAACTGTTATTACCGTTGTTGCTCATGGGATGCTTGGGCAGAAAGCGGCCAAACCTATCCCTTTGCCGACAAGGCATTCATTGGTAAAAAAGTATTTATGTTTTTGTTTTCTTTTTGTGTTGTTTTTAGGTGATGTCTCCTAAAAGATTTAGCACCTCCCTGGCAACAGCGCCAAAAAGTGGTGAGCTCCCTATATGGATGCCTAATGAGGGAAGCTGTACTAAGAGCCTACTTTAATTATCAACCCAGGGGATGTACAAACTTTATAGGTGTAGGCCCGCAGTATCTGTGCTCTTATAGGATAATCTTTGTCACGGTTGGGTGTCGGTATCAATGTTTTAAGGGTTACCTACTCAATATGTAAAATTGTTTATACTAGGGAATTAAATACTGGAAAGCAGTAAATCTATTTTAAATAATTAAAATACTAAAAGCAATAAATCTATTTAAAGAATTAAAAATGCTGAAAGTGAAAGAGATATTCCTATGAATTTACCTAATGTGGAATGGTGAATCTAGACTATGAAAGTGAAATGCCATAACAGATCTATTCTAAATTAAAGAAAGCAAGGTCTGTAATTATTTATGCATAAAACTAGAATTCTAGTCTAAATCATTTGAATATCAAAGTTTGAAATGCAATCATCTCATGCTACACATCCATTATTAAGAAATCAAAGAAATCAACCTCGAGAAGCAATTAATCATGATGGGGAACATTCATAAACCTTAGATCTAAACCATGATTTTTGAAGGCAATGCTAATACATATGGAATCGTTGTTTAAAATGTGCGTTGGAAGAAAGCAGCTACAGGACTACTGAAACCGTGTTGCTAAACTACAAAACGTCTTATAAATTACTACAAAATCAAGACATCATTCAAATGCTTCCATATGCGATATAAATTTTCATCACTGTAAAACACATAATCGAAAATACCTGAAAAATGGAAATCCCCTGACTTACATGTTGGAGGCGCCCTCTCCAACCTGTACTCAGGAGAAAAATAAACTTATAGATGCTGGCTGGGATTTAACATCAATATTCTATTAAAATATAAACTCCATGTCTTCACAAAGGTCTGTAACTCACAAGTATCTCAATAGTGCAAAAACGTAAAACAATGTTTCTCCAAAAATGTTAACAGGGGCCTCTCGCTACCCTAGAGGTCCATATTTATATAATTCTTCAGGTTGAACCTAACTAAATGTCTAAATGTCGATTCTCCTTGAACAGGAGTGTGTTCTCTATAGATCAGGGAAAAGGCGTCGAGCTGCATGATCCCTCAGTCTTCTACGTGTTTTTCCTTTAATGCCCCTGAACCTACTCAATCATGCTCGATTTCCATAGAATTAGTTTATTGCATACGTATTTTAAACATACAATAATAATCTTAAAAAAAAAATTCATTAAATAATTAAGGTAAAACCATTTTCCCACAAATGGGTGTGTTTCTTCGCCATTGCTTGAGCTTTACTACGGGAAAAAAGGTTATCAAATACCTGAAAATTGGACTCATCAAATACGACAAGAAAAAAAGAGGTTGATAGCAAAGTTTGTGAGTAGTTGTGATTTCCTTATAACATATTAATATTTTGTATCGGTTGTGATATTTTTATTTGAATTTTTAATTTACATTGAAAAACCTTGGATGTCTTCAAATAGGTGTTAACATATAAAGAAGGGCCATCAAAAGAATTGATTGACATTAGGTTAAGTATGGGTTATGAGTATATGTTGGTGTATCAAAATTTAATTGTGGAATTTGTAATTATCTATGTTGTTTTACTTCTCTCATTGTATAATTAATGGAAAAAAAATAATTTATATTAAATCTATGATTTGTTATGGGGTATAAAACTTGTAGGAAACAAAGTATGGAGTGGAGCCAATAGAATAGTGGTTGAGAGAAGGCATGATATTTGGTTTTGAAAGAATTTATATATCATTCAGGACTCAATTATTTCGTTGGTATGCCACTTTTCAATTTACATTCATGTGTGTTATCTATTTTAATTATCATTATTCCCAACAAAGTAGATACACTCATTGCACATTATTTTTAGGATTGTAGATGGAAGCTGAAGAAGAGGAAAACAATTGAGAATCAACAAAACATTTAGTTAAATAACCCAAGTCATGCAAGTGGCTCGAGCATTGACAACAATTCCAATGAAGAATGATGATCAATAAAAATGGATGTTAATGCAAGGTAGTGTATATTTTGAAATATTTGTCTGTGAAAATCAAACATTTTGTATAATGTACTGGACATAGTGTCCTAATCGGAAGACAATGGGTTACAAATAAGTGTAATGATTACATGCATGTTTACATTTTGATTGTTGTGGACTTTATGTTGTCTCATTTTGTATGACACAGTGCCTCTTATTAATATATAATAAAATAAAGTTTCTTATTCTATTGCATTGTTCAATGTTGTTGTGAAATGTTACATCGTTGATTAAATATATGGATGACTAAATATTACAATATATGCAAAAATTCAAAAAATTATGATATACCAAATTAATCAAAACATCACATCGAAACACAATAATTAAAATTAAAATTATATGAACACTATTATAAAACATATTTAAATTCTTGATGAATAATGGAATTTAAAAAAATAGAAATAAAATAATATATTCCAATGTGATGTCACTACTCACTGTTCACCAAAGAGAAAATGAATACTGGTGATTTGATTGTTTTAATTGCACCGATGCATTCAAGTATATGTAGCAACGATGCATTTTAACCAAACGTGTACTAGGGAAATAAAATACTTATTGCATGCCCCAATACTTTTCTATAATTACGCCCTAGTGCCTTCTCCATAAACACACCGACGCACCACCATATCGTGACCGCACAGTTCAATTTTAAGAATGCAATTGAATTCAACATCCCACTCAACTTGAACTCACAAAACAACAGCATAAAATTTACCATGGAAATTGAAGAGAACCATAGTATTCCTTTCCTTGACGTACTAATCACAAGAAAGGAGGATGGATCTATAACACACCAGGTATATAGGAAAAAGAGCCACACTGAGAGATACCTTCATGCTAATTCACACCATTATCCCCCACAAAAAACCGGTGTTATCCATACATTAGTCACAAGAGCCCTTAGAATTGTGGATAAAGAACACATAGACCAAGAAATAGAACATTTAGAAACAGTATTCAGTAACAATGGATATGATAATAATCAGTTCAAGAGTGTTGTAGAATTAGCCAAGAAACCTAAAAAAGATAAAAAAGATAAGAATAAGATTAATAAAGAAGATAACATAGAATCGAATAGAATCTTCCTCCCTTACATTAAAGGAACCACTGATAAACTAGCCAAAATTCTCAGAAAACACAACTTCAAAGTTATCTTCTCCTCCCCCAACACAATAAGAAACCTATTAGATTCCCTAAAAGACCCTAGAGACCCCATGTCATACAAAGGCGTTTACTCCATCCCTTGCTCATGTAGCATGCCTTACATAGGAGAAACGGGTAGGTCAATAGCAACAAGACTACAAGAACATAACGCTGACCTTAGGCACAATAGGCATAAAAAATCAGCCCTAGCAAAACATTCTCACCTAACCCAACATCAAATTTGCTTAGAAAAGGCTTCTGTCATAGCTAGAGAAGACAATCTCACAAAACGAAAGATTAGGGAGAAAATTGAAATTGAAATTTGTGGAAATTGCCTCAATAGAGATGACAGAACCAAATTGAGTGATACCTGGAAACCCCTGATACATTCTTTACAAAACAAGCTAAACTCAAGGCACTCCAATAAAGAAAACCTAGGAGTCTTTAATCATCAATTTACCTCTATTCCTTCATACACATCATAACAACTTAGCACCCATCATACACACTAATTATCATGAATAATTTAATAATTAAAATTAAAAATTTTAAAAACTTTGAAATGTATCAAATTTGCTAATAAACCATTTTTCACCTAAATAATTTATCAACCATAAAATTTATTAAAAACATTAAAATATACCATTCAGAACCTTTAATAAAACTATAACTAATTAATTGAAAGAAAATCCTATTTAATTAAAAAATAAAAAATAAAAAGTAACGTTTATAACAAATATTAAAAAAAAAAAACAAAAAAAAACCTAACATCTAATCTTTAAATTTTTTATTAAAAACTAAATTTAGGTATTAAACTTAAGGACTAATTAACTCTACTAAAATATAAAAACTACTAACTCTTATTAAGTTAGTTAATAATTTTAAATAATAATCTAAATAATTTGAAAACATTTAAAAACAAGGGATTTTTCATTTAACTAACAAACCCTAGGTTATAGAATTAAAATTAGAATTCAAATCAAATTAAATTAATTAAACTAATTATTAATAAATGTTCAATTTATCTCTATTAAAAACTAAATGATACTTAATAAAATAATTAATTTAATCAAACTAATTATTAAAAATAATTTTCTAAACATGGAAAACATTTAAAAAACAATTAATTATTCCTACAAACTAACAAAACCCTAAAATACTTTGGTTAGTTAAATTAAAATCAAATTAATTATTTAAACTAATTATTATTAATAATTTTCTAAAACTCTAAACATTTATTCATCCCTATAAACCCTAGGTTATAGAATTAAAATTAGAATTCAAATCAAATTAAATTAATTAAACTAATTATTAATAAATGTTCAATTTATCTCTATTAAAAACTAAATGATACTTAATAAAATAATTAATTTAATCAAACTAATTATTAAAAATAATTTTCTAAACTTGGAAAACATTAAAAAACAATTAATTATTCCTACAAACTAACAAAACCCTAAAATACTTTGGTTAGTTAAATTAAAATCAAATTAATTATTTAAACTAATTATTATTAATAATTTTCTAAAACTCTAAACATTTATTCATCCCTATAAACCAACAAACCCTAAACCTAACTTGAGCCGACACCTAACCTACTTCCATCTACCAAACCTCCACCGTCACTACATATACAATGGTCATTGGGCAATCACAATCTCCTCCTCAGACTTCGCTGTCTCCTGATGATGATCCTACAGTAAGGATTGAAAAGTCGAGAACTTTCATTTCACAAACACAGATCCTCTTCTTCTTTTTTCAAATCCATCTCTGCATATGGCACTTTATAAATAGACTTGTATTAATTTGTGTGTGGAGTATTTCTACACGCAACCATCTGCTCTGCATGTATCCATTTCCTATTCATGCACCCATCTATATCTCTGCATGGACATATATACCTCTTTGTGGAGCAATATTGGAAAAAAAGGGAGAAACCCTATGGAAACACTCTTTTTTTTTAATAATCATTGCAATTATTATGTTCAAGCAGAAAGTGAAAACACAGAGTTCAAGTTTCAGTCAATCTCCACATTTTTTGAATTAAGCAGAGTATGAAAAGAACACTATATCGCAAAGCTAAGAAAACATCGAAATTGATACTAGACATATACAAACAACATCAAAACACTCTATCAATGGCATGAATGCATAGTTTGAACCCTGTGTACACGCCATTCAACACATTGAAGCAATATATAAAACATCATCAGAGGAAATATGCAACTATAACATAGATTAAATATTATTGAGACAACATCAGGAAAAATATCGGAACACAAAACATATCAATTGCAGCATACATGTTTTTGGCTTATATATATGTATTTATATATACAATGTACAAACAATCAACTCCATATATACATTGCTAGGCACAGAAAAGATCTCCAAAATCCACACTTGACTATGTATGCCTCTAGAAGTATCCAAATGTAGTTTGTTTTCCTGAATATGTATTTATATGTTTCCATGAAAACCATGACAACAGTGTTTGCAACATATAGGATGCATGGAGAGGTGTTGTATGCATCAGTACAAAACTGTAGCAGTTGACCATTCTAACTGTAAGGTCATGTCAGAAGGAATTGTTAAACAAAATTTGGTACTGTGCATCGAGGACTATTTTTTTTAAAGTCAAGCGATAAAAAACTAGTCGAAGAACTAGAAGCATGTGCATCTATCCATGTTCAGTTGGTAAGACACCGATTATCTCAAAAAATAGATTTTTTTTGAAGTTTTTTTCTTTTTGTTTGTATGGAAGCCCGTGTCAATATGCATAAGTATTTTTTCAGATCTTGATATCTGCTTTGCAAAATTTCAGCTGAAAGCATCATGGTCAATGTACTTGCAAGGGTGCTATAGTTTTCTTCCTACACATTGGGAAAAAGGAAAATATTATGATCAAAAGCAAGGGACAATTGAAACCAAAACAGGTCACAGAAAAGTTAAAGTTGAAGAGTAATTGCAATGACTGTAAATACTGACAATTAGCAAACAAGAATAGTAGGCACATAAGTATAATGCAGGAGTTGGATGTGTTGATTGATGCAGGAGATGAACATTTGCAGCCAGATACAAAGGATTCATTTCTGCAAGGGACTATCGAGTTTGTTCTTCATTTCCAGTCTATACTAGTTAACATGGGATATATGTTTCAAACAGATGGCAAATATGATGTACTGTGGAAAATGCAAGGCCAGAATGCATGAAATCTGTGATTTTTTATTCTTTGAATTGGAAAAAAACATTGTGAAAGAAAGATATGTGGCATTGCTACATTTATTTCGATAATTGGTTTCCTAGGGCATAATACAAGATACCACCAAAAGCCAAGCATTTGCAGAAATTGTGTGCAGTTGCCTTACACAGGTAAAGAATCAGAAAAATGTTCAAAATGTCAAGAAGCGAAGTGGCCATACTTAGTTGGCAATGATCAGAAGACAGTGACAAGTGGGCGGAAGCACGTTTTCTATCTGCAAGTACAGTTAACATGATAGAGGTACATATTGAAATTGGAAGCAGATTTTGTGGCGATAAAAAATATTAGGTTACTAGAGCATAACAGAAAACATAAATATGCAGGGATGTGTAGGCATGTAACGGATATATGTTTAACATACCTTTCGCTCAAATTTTTTTGAAGTCGAGTACTCGGTTGTTCATTGCCAAAGTGAAAACTCCTTGGTGATTGAATCTGCAGAGATGGTAAATAGTTGATGAAATTGATTTACAATATTGTTCATATGACATAGCTGCAACAGCTGGGCAATATTCTTTTAGCTGTATCCCTCGAAGAGTGCATTCGATAAACCCCTCATCTGTTTCCAACTTGCAGTGTAAGATATGATCAAATGTTGTGCGAGTGCCATGGTTGCAAAACCAACAGTAGGTTGTGATTTGAATCATAGGTAGCTTGCATTCTGAACATGTGCATTGGGAAGGAGGTGCAAAAGCATTTTTAATTTTGAGTTTTCCAAACATCTGTTACAAGTTTGAACATCAGAATAGGGAAAAAGTGACATTTAGTAGGGGTAAATAGAAATTGCAAAGATAAATTGAAAGTGCAGTATTGAGTGCAAGTGTGTGAATTGTGTTTTTCAAATTGTTATTTGAGATGCCATAGACGTGACATTAATCTATGCCTCTAGTTTTAATCGTTTCCAGGGATTAATTGGAATATGAAACTTGCATTGAAAAAGAATTTTTGGACATGTTGCAAGGATATGTTTTTTTTTTATTGATTTGAACAAGAACATCTAGTGACTAGATCAATATATACAACAATCAAATTTGGTTGAATGCAAGAGTTAATACCAATTGAAAGTTGTGTATGCTGAAAGAGAAGCAAATAGGAAAATACAATATTGGTTAAGCTTGTGAAGAAAAGAAGAACCATGTCTAGGAATGAAATAAATTGAAATGTGAAAAAATTGAAGTTCATTATCAAGATTGTAAGCGGATTGCAAAATGACTTTAACTATGTTTGTATAATTGGATTTTTTATGCCTAGAATTTTGTAAATGCAGAATGAACATAGAAAAGAAAATACTTTTATCATAGTACTAGTTGAAATTGAATAGGAAAAGCCATTTTTCGATAACTTACCTATGTTTTTGCTTCAATTACTGGCAGCAAACTCTGGATTGCAAATTCATCATTCAAACGATCAATAAATGTTGCCTGGGAAATCCTCATCAGGTGGCTGCCTTTTGGACCTAGTTTGATAATGTTTTTGATTAAATAAAGAGGAGGTTCGTCCTGTGCAAGCTATTGTTGAACACGCAGAAAGAAAGTTTTATAGTTTTCATTGACTTGAAACTGCAAAGGGGGGGAAATGAAACAATAAGATAGCATAAAACATGTTCGATGAATAGAAGCAGATGCCGGAAAAGGGAATGTCAGTATGTTTAAGGTGCAAAAAACAGAGGGAAAGGATTTGTTTTCTTTTATTTTTCCAGAAAGTTCACTAGAACTAAACAATATCTTTATGTACATAATCATTTTTTATAGATAAGGAGTGAGCAATGTACAGTGGCATAGTCATTTGCAGTTTCACCATCTCTGATGTAGAAATCCGATTGCTTGTTGATGTATTGACAGCTGACCACCATTATTGTAACACTGCCAACAACATATGTTTCGTCCGACGACACCAACTCTGAAATTGTCATGTCAAGAGGAAGACAACGCAATTTACAGACCTGTTCTATTGTTTCAATACAGGTGGAAGGCAATATTGCTATTGAATTTATAGCATCTCCGCGATCATACTGGCCTTTTTTCTTTAATTCAAATCCATTTATTCGTATGCTCTTTCTAGGCAAGAGAAAGTTACCAAATTGGTTTATGAGATTATCATTCATTGTAGCAGTAATTGTCATCAAACCATCTTTGTCGACAAGATTTGTGTGCAAAATCTTTGTCTTAGCAGGCGAGTTTTGGCTTCGATTTTGTGCAGGACCGTAAACATCCAAAATATCACCTTCAAAAACATGTGCATGTGACATAGTGCACAATTGTATGACAGATGATGCTTCTGCCAAAGCTTGTTTCAGTCTGCAAAGACAATGAAATGAAATTGTCAAAAAAGGAAAGCAATAGTCTGTAGAAACTTTTGGATTTCAAACTGCATAGTGGAAATGGCAGGTTCAAGATCCTTATGCAACAAAAATTGAATTTGAAGTAAATGCATCACAATGCTAGCGAGACAAATTGTCAAAGCAGTCAATGAAATAAAGAGACAGTAGGTAGGGGGAGCTGAAATGACAAATTTAATGCAAAAGGAAAGAGCATTACCTTTTTGGACAGCTTGTTGTTGCATCTATAAGAGGCAAGGAGGGAGTTGTGATTGAAATAGTATCTGTACCATCATTTGAAGGAGGGGGACTTCTGTCAACAGATGGACTGTTTGGTGTTTGTATCATTGCCATGGCGGTTTGCTTTGTAGAAATATGCTTTCTGTCTTTGGCTTTGTTTGAAGCAATATAGCTGCTTCTTGATGAATTTGCAAAGATATTTGCATGTGGAAGAAGCAGACACAAGTTGCAATTTTTTTGGTTTATATCGGACAAGAAAACAGTAGTTTTGATAAGCCATAGGCATAAAGTAGACCAAAGAATGTGTATCTGATGAAAGGCCGAAAGATATTTTGCATTATTGCTAGAAAAGACAAACAAGGAAAAAATTCAAATGAAAATGATAACAAATGTAGATGAAAAGCATTGGAAATTGACATAACACATAAGCTTGTTCAAAGACATTTGACAATAAAGAATAATATTTGTTACAGTGAAAAATGTTTGCATTGGAAGATGTTGGATTATAATTCATTGTTGCTAGAATGAATTATACTGTTGACAAGGACATTGAAATTTGTTGTTTGATGACACTTTTAAAAAGCATGTAGCATAGGCAAGGGAGATTGTTTTTTTTTGCCATGCACAATTGTGATGAGCGTAATTTCAACTTGTAGAAAGAGGGCTATCAAGGCTATTGACAAGGTATTGTTCAATTGTAGTTGAGTGCAAAAAGCTAGTTTCTTACATGTTTTTTTTTGTATCTATTTTTTGCTTCAAAATGAAATTGCCTAGGCAATGTAGAAGAGAATGTAGATGCCATGCCCATTGCAACATTTTTTATTTAAATAGAGATCGGAACTGAGAAAATATGGGCTTTGAAAGGAATTACAACAATTGCAACAGCATGAAGCGAGTAAGTGGAATATGTGAACTAAATGGATTTTGTCGAAGTGATGGGGATTGACAAGAGACCAATGAAATGGTTAGACCAGTATGCATCAGAGACAGTAGATGAAAGGGTGTCAAGCTGTAGATTTGTCCAAAAGTGGTCAATCATTGAGCCATAGTTCATTGTAACTTGATCTGTTTTCAATTTTAGATTTTTCATTTGCATCAACTGCTCCAAATTTTTTTTTTGTGGTCTTTGTTTCAACATATCGATGTTAAAGTCTCCTGCAATAACAATTGGCAGATTATTGTTGTTTTTGGACAAAATAGAATCCAAGGCATGGAACAGCTGCCCGAGAATGGCGTTTGGTCTGTTATAAATGTTTACAAGCTTAATAATGGAGTTAGAAATATTGAGATCAATAACAATTGCTTCTACATAGTTTTCTTTATAGATTGTTGTTTCTAGAATAATGATCTCTTTATGTATAGCTATTAGAACACCATGTATTGAATAGGCTGCAATACAATTGTATTGGTTTGTGAATGTATCATTTTTGGGAGGAATTGGCATGTGGGTTTCCTGAAAACAAAGAATATGTGACTCTAGTAGATCAATGCCATTTGCGACATCTTGAATGTGCAAAATCAAGCTGCGAGTGTTAAGTGACGATATCAATAGGTGTCTAGTAGAAGTAACTGATTTAAGGCCAAATTGAAATTGCAAAGCCGCATATTTTTCTAGTGTATTCAACTCGGTGACTACTTTTGCTAAGACAAAGAAATTCTTCCGTTCCAAGCTATTCAGAAGATAAAGAGAGTCAATTTATTTTACGTGAGAAAGTGCAGTGTAAACAAGCCCATGTTTTGTAACACCTTTTGGATCAAATGCCAACTTTTGAAGAGTTAATCCTTGAGCTCTGTGAATTGTCCGGGCACATGCTAATTGAATTAGAAATTGTATTCGAGTGAAATTTGTTTTATTGCCAAGGCAAATTTGTGTCACCATTCTTTTGATTGGTGTCCAAGTCTGAATAATAGAATCAGTATACATTTGATGCATATTGGCATGTGTAATTGCACCGATCTTTGCATCAATAAATTCGATCCAGACGATGTTTGGATTTATTTGATCATAGTACCTAAAGATACCTTTTGCGCCATTGACAAAGCCATCTTCAAGTAGATAGTTGCCACCAACCATTTCAACTAGCATGTTTTTTTTCACGGTAATTGTGACGGGAAGTTGATTATTATTATTATTATTATATATATATATTTTTTATTTTTTTTCTGATGTTCAAAAGTGTTTTCAACATGATCAACTTTAGTGTCTTCTGCCACAAATGTAAAGGCCTCTGTCTGTATAGCTTACAACATTCTAGAATTGTGTTCATCAACATCTTTACTGTGATAAAAAAGGAAGGGGAATGATGGATCGATTGGTGGTTTCCTATGACAATGTGTGTTCAAATATTGGATATCAATAGATGTTTGGTTGCCTTTTCTTATTCTATTCAAAATAGCAATGAACATTTCATTTTTTTGGCGTACAACTGTTTTAAGTTCAAAATATTTCACATTGTCAATCCAAAAGTTGTAAGGAAATTTCTGATGCTGGAAAGATGGAAATTCAAAGATCCAAGAATCATGTATAGGTTCAGCTTGAAAAAAATCGCCACAGAAAATGACATCAACATTTCCAAATGGTATTGTCGGTGTGTGCATAATTTGACGAAAGCATTTGTCTATGTTGTGTAGCATACAGGATCCTATCAAGGACACTTCATCGACCAGAAGCACGTGCAATTGTTCAAATCGTTTGGACATGAGATCTAGAGTATTTGAACTTAAGGGGAGCAAGTTCGCAGAGTTCAAAGGAAGCTTGAAGGCGGAATGAATAGTGACACCATCAACATGATATGCATCTTTTCCAGTCAATGCAGGAATTAGGCCTTTTCTTTTTAGTGGGTCACTGCCAAGGTCCTTGTCATAGAAGTGTACAAGGGCGTCGTAAATAGCCTTTGCAGTATGTGTTTTTCTTGTGCCATCACTTCCTGTCAAAAACAGATATAGTGGCTTTGTAGGGTTTTTTTTTTTGAGATATAATTTCTTTGACTCTAGATTGTTGTTCAATGTTTAGTTCTCTTCATGTTGCAATATAGGTATCTATGTCAAGGACTGAATGGTTTTGTATTTACATTTGACATTTTCATTTCCGTTGCCATGGGTTGTTTTTTTTTATGCAGAATGTCGTCACGGATATCATATTGTTCAAAAGTAGTTGAATGATTGAAAGACTTGGTCTCTATTTCCAAAGTCTTTTCCATTTCAACTTCTTTCTCAACAGTTTCTGTTGCATTGTCAATGTTACCCCATTTTGTTGTTGGATTAACAGAGAAATTTTCCTTGGCAATGGCAACTTGCAATTTGTTTTTTGCATATGCTTTTGTCCATGTTTACACTGCCTGAGTCAAAAAGTTGGTGAGGTTTCTATGAGGCATGAATAACAACAGGTTTTCTCTTGCAAAGTTCTCAGGATCCTTCTTTTGATTGTTTTTGCATTTACAAAGCAAAGGAAAGATGCATATTCAGCTAAAGAAACATTCTCTAGGTCAGGAGGTCGTTGGATGTATCTGTCTATGATTGATGGGGCAATAATGTCTTTAGAATCATCAGCCTCTCTCTCCAACAAAGATGGTTTTTTCAAGACAACAATCCGTTTATCATCTCGTGCAGTTTCTATGAAAATTGTTTTTCTTGATGATGAATGCAAAGGTAAAGAAAGCACAATATGAACTACTTTTCTAATGGACATATGTTGCATGTTCAATAGTGTGTTCCCAAGCTTTCGTATTGTTTCAAGTTGGCTATAGTTTTTTGAAACAGCCTCTTCCTTTATATTTTTTAGGGCCATTGTCATAGGCCTATCTAATTTTGTTATGTATGAGCTTACGTATCTTGCAGTAGCATATGCATCCAAAATGAATTGAGCATCGGTGTTAGCCTGCCACAAGCTTGGAATCCCTCTTGCAAACAGATTTGTCCAGATATCTGCAGGGTCTCTTTTTAGTAGCAATGTCGGTTGCTTAATCAAACAAGACAAGAGCACAATGTAATTGTCCTTGGTGTAATTCAATTCTTCTAGAAATGAGTCAAAGGACATGTCTTTTGGATATTGTTTGCACTCAAGAGCGTTGTAAAGGAGTCTTGTTTTTTCGTCCAAGTTGTCAAAATCATTGTCTTTGGGTTCCAAGACTATTGTTTTGTGAATTGGAAACATAGGGAAGTGAAATCTACATTTTGAATTGTGATGTTTTCTACATGTCCTTGTATGTTGATGAGTTTGGATCTTGACCATTTCTTCAGTAAGCAAAGAAGAATTTGTTGCAATATATTCATCAACAAAAGATGTTACTTCATGGTTGGTATTTTTTCCATATACTGGTGCATTTTCAATCCAAATAAGCCCATGTTCATGTTCATTTCCTCTTTGTTGGAATTCAGTTGTAAAGAAGTAGTCATTCACCTTTCCAAAGAGTGTATTATTTTTTAATATCAAAGATTTCAACGAATTGAATCTGTGTCTATAATAGCGACTACACACCACAGGGTGTTTTCTTATTAAGTTGTCAATATGAATGTCCGAAGGAAACTTTGATGGGATGGAGAGTTTCTTCTGTTCAAGTTCTTGCAAAGAATTGCACAATGGTTTCCAAAGATGTGCAGCAATTGTAAAGCTCACAAAAAAAGTAGCTGGTCCTAGTTGCCGGATCATTGCCAAAAGATCTTTCTTCATGTTGTCAAAGTAGTCAGGAGATGTACGGATGGCTTTTAATGTACGATATGCAATTGAAGATTTGATGATTTTTTGGAGATTGGTCTGTGACTTAACATCTTTTGCTGTTAATTTTTTCCCTTTCAATTCTCCTATATGAATTGATATCCAAGCAGTACTAGAAATTTGGCCTATTAAGACTTTTACTATTTTGAAGAACAAGTTTGTAGGATGTGCTTCAAAGTCCGTACTTTCATGTTCCAACTCGCATTGCACAACTTGTTGATATCGATATCGATTGTAGATGTCATTGGGTCGGCTACATCCATAGAAAAGTGTTGGGAAATTCAACTCTTTAGAGAACTTGTCTTGGAAAATGCCTAGTGGTCGATAATTTTTTAAAGGTGCAATCTCTACAAGCTTGTTAGCCAAATCATCTATTAGATGTGTCTCTCCATATCCATGCACCATTATTTCAGTTGCTGGCTCAATTTCTGTTTCATGAATGGTTTCTTCCAATGGTGTACAGTTGTTGTCTTTGTCAGCAGAAGAGGCAAGGTCAAGTTGGTTGGACTCTTTATCTACTAATTGAATAAACTTTGTTTCCCAGCCGGGCAAAATAGAAATATCTTCTTGTTTGTAAAGTTCCATGCTACAAAGCATTTTTAATGCAAGCATGACAATGTTTGGGCGCACGTTTCCTGATATGTAAGCATTTTTGTATTCCAATTTCCGCTTTAACATAATTCCAATTGTCATGCCATCTTCAAGGTTTCTTGGCAAAGTCTTTTGCACTTTGTCTAGAGATGCAGGAACATTTATGACTGTTCCAATCAGCCCTAGTTGAGCTCGTTAATTACCTAGTTGTGGAATCTGTGCAAAGGAAATTCTTGGAGAGACAAGTCACTCTTCCAATGGTGTCAACATGTTTACAATTGACAATGCGTTGTTGCGACGAATGTTCAATGGTGTTGCAAAGACTGGTATTTCTGAATGTGAAACATTTTTTTTGCAATATTTGCAGATGTGTATGTCCAATGCAAATGAAGGTGCCGTATTCATCCATGACAAGGATGTCAATGCAAGGAAAGTGTTTTTGTTGATTTGGTGGATGTCTTTTTTGAAATGCAATCATTTGCATATGCAAAAAGCATTTATAGGTGTATCTTCAATAGCTTTCAAGTATTGGGAAGTTGCTTGTTTGGCCTTTTGTGTTTCTTTTTTCTTTTTAAAAGCTTCAGATGCTGCGAAGCGCATAGACCTTTTTGCCGACCATAAATTCTTGAATCGTTGCATGTTGTTGTTTTCTATGTTGTTTCCATCTGCATGTGGGCGGTTTTCAATTGCAGTATAGGAATGTTTGTATATGCCATGTTGCTTTGTTATTGTTTTTTTTTGTTTTCCTCCTTTGCCATGATTTTGTGGATTTCTTTGTTTTCGCTCTAGAGTTTTTTTGGAAGGGTTGATAGAAGGCTTGTTTTCTGAGGCAGACGCATAAGGGAATTGCTGATCAAAACAACCATCTCCCACACTT
This sequence comes from Larix kaempferi, assembly GCA_027924585.1. NCBI lineage: Eukaryota > Viridiplantae > Streptophyta > Pinopsida > Pinales > Pinaceae > Larix > Larix kaempferi. The sequence continues at coordinate 4,234,615 of BSBM01000070.1, forward strand.
TGACAAATATTAAAGCAATTTGATATGGGTTTTTCCATTGCAAAGGACCTTCCTAGCTAATTTGTTTGAAACAATGGATGGAAGTGATAATGGTCTTGAATTTTTTCAACTTGCAAGATAAACATGTTCATCGTAGAGGCATTTGTTGAGTAATACCGACCTTGAATCCTGGCCAGGAGTGTATCCCAAATGAAAATGTTCACTTCCAACATCTCTGACAACCATTGAATTGCAAACTCACCCCCATCTATATGGCCAATATTAAAAGGCACTGCCAAATTCATAACAAATGTTTGCCAACTAGAAACAAGACAAGCATTATGTACTATGGATGGTGTAAGATATGTAGTCAAACAATGGAATGATCTATTGTGATTAGACTGTATGCAATTGAAGAAAGTTTGTGCAAGTGTCTTCCTAAGACTCATACTATCAAAGCTCTTTGACAATTTTGAAATCGATTCAAATAACGAATCAGAACAATGACCTTCAATTGTTGAGAAGATATCAAAACCTTGTTGAAGGAGAATTTCTCTATAGGGAAATATCTCGAGAAAAGTGTTACAACAAGAGCTATTGAAAATGCCATTTGGAAATTCTTGAGGCAGGAAATGGTGAGGTATAGTCATTTTGCAAGCAAGCAACGGTTCAAAGTGTCTAGTAGCTGGTATATGATCATGGAACAAAATGTTATAACAGTAGCTAGCAAGTGTGGGATTGAAATGGAGGTACTTTTTTTTGCTTACCAACGACCAAACAACAACCGGCACATTTAGCCAATGTGCAAACCACTTGATGCAGAAGATATCCCCCACAAGCCACGAACATTTGCAGTGTCTAGTTGCGAAGCAGTTTGGGACATTCATTGTAGATAAAGGTCTTTGTCTTGCACGCCATGCAATCCAGATAAGTACAAAGGATCGAGCTCCAAGTTGAATGAAGAAATTGCAGTAGGGTCCATTTGTGCAAGACAAACAAGGAAATGGTTCACAACAACCTCTCTTATTTCTGTTGATGTGTATCGAAAATGCAAAAGAACAACAAATGCATCAAATAGGCAATCACCATTTTGGAAATGAAAATCCTTTAGACGGAGCAAATTTTGTTTTGACAATGCAATGTCAATTTCTTCAAGATCTCGATGGCCTGCTCCCAAGCCCTTTGAAAGGCCACTCGAAGGATGCAAAGCTCTTAGCATCTTTATGACAATAGAACATGCAAAGGAGGCGTCTGCAAAAGTATTCTCTAGACACAGACAAGGGAAAAAAACAACGAGAGTTAGAGAAGGTTTTTGCAAAAGTAAAATTTAAAACTGACTACGAATGACATTAAGGAGAGCTTATGTCAAAATAACCAATATCAAGAATGCAATAAAATTGGCAAGATGCAAATTTGCATCCCTTGACATTTGCAATTTGAGTGAAGAGCACTATTTGCATTAACATAGAACAAGGAATGTTTCAACAGATGAGAAGGCAAATGGGAATTTGGTTAATGCACTATGTTAATTATGGTTAGACAAAGAATATATTTTATAATCTAACAATCTTCAAATATAGTTGCATATGCAATGAAGAACAAAAAAATAGCAAAATGGAACAACATTTGCACACAATCAATGCACCTAACATGTTCAATACTCATGCAACAGCAGAATCAGCTGCAGGGCAAACCGTAGATGACAATATTTTAAGTGCAACCGAAGAACAAGATTTGCTCCAGCATAGCATCATTGTGTTCAGTGTTGAAATGTGACAATGAAGGTTTTTTGCGTGTTAATTATGTAAACGAGAGCATAATCGTTGGCAAGATTAGTTTGCATAGTTGTTAGCGATGTACAGAATTATGTAAACTATATTGACAAACTTGACTTGTCAGTTGCATATTGCCATATTTCCACAACAGGAAGAATGAATAGACTTCTTGTAGAAAGAAGAAGTTAGAAAAAGAGATATCATAGGGATCGCCTGCTATGTCGTATATAAATATGATTAAGACATTGAGCATGTGTTTGATGAAATGAAAAAGAGAATATTCCAAGCCACATTGTCATGTGATTTTTTTTCAATATTGTAGCTATGAATTTCTAGATGAAGTCGGGGAAGAAAGTTTGCATCATTCTAGATAAGTACTCGAAGCATCCAAAAGTTACATAATGCATATAAACATATAAAGATGTCAAATGGAAAATTGATATTTTAAAGAGATGCATTTCTTTTGAAAGAGTAGTTATACACTCGATATTTGAAACAAATGTCGAATCAAGGTTTCTAAGCCTATGGACATTCCTATGGTAGCAAATCCAAAGCAAATGGTTGTTTTCAATCTAGTTATAATTGATCTATCTATTTGTAGACAAGTGGCAAGTTTTTGTAGGGTAAGCACCAAATACGACATGCAACATCTGTTTTATAGCTAGCAGCCCAGGCTAGCATATATTGTGGATTTTCACAAAACATATGTTTTAGTATGTCAATATCATAGTTTATTTTGGGGCAGCTCTTGTGCCAATGATAGTTTGCAGTACATGGGATTTCGAATTTCTAGATAGCTAGGTGATGCAAGTGGACAAAGTAGTATTCCATGCTATTGCAAGACTGTTTGCATTTGGAAGACACCATCAAAGTTGGCAAATTAGACTTTGGACATGGCTACAAAAGCAAAGCATTGAAAGCTCATGCTATTGATGTTTAAAAGGCCTAGGAAAGCTACAAACTGCTAAAAAAACTATAGAAGAGCAAAACTAAAAGAATGACTTTTTTTCCTGAAATGATAGAAAAGTATCGCCCGACAGAGGATACTACCAACAACAATGTATTGAAATAATGGTTGTTTCTATGAAGCGAGGAAATAGCTAAAATGAGCTGTCCTTCAAAATCAGTAGAGGAAATTGTGTAAAAATACCACTTTATTTTGCATGAACAAGAGAACAGGAAAAGAATTCCATTGGAATATGGAATAGGATGTTTTTATAGACAAGATGCCTGGCAGCAATGTTGTTATCTTTTTAACTTGTTCGCAGTTTATTGCAATGTTTTGATTACTTGATATATGAAAGCTAAATTCTAAATCAATGTATGGTTGTTTCTATCCACCAATGATAGAACTAAAGTGAGTTGTCCTTCAAAATCAGTAGAGGAAACTGTGTAAAAAGACCACTTTATTTTGCATGAACAAGAAAACGGGAAAAGAATTTGACTGGAATATGGAATAGGATGGTTGTATAGACAAGAAGCTTGGCAGCAATGTTGCCACCTTTTTAACTTGTTCAGAGTTTATTGCAATGTTTTGATTACTTGATATATGAAAGCTAAATTCTAAATCAAGGTACTGTGCAATCAAAAGTGTTATTTTTTTGCTTCTAAGACGTAATAAATTTTGGCCTCAATGCCTATGTCTGGGTGAATGGAATATAAGATTGCTTGATATAAGAATCATGATGGGAGGTTTTTTTTTTCTTCCAATGTTCTAAATGCATGGCCACAGTGCAGAGGAAATAAAAACAAACCAACGCTGCATTTGCTGAAAACGAATGAGACAAAATCTGCAAACAGAGGTGCAAAGACACACAAGAAACATGGGCATGGAAGAATGATTTAAGCATCAACTATTAAGCTAGTTAGGCATCTATATTTGTATGTAACCACAATTACAAATACTGTTGTTGAATCAAATTTTAAGCTAATTCGAAGCAAAAGTGTTCTTTTGTTGAACATAATTGAATTTTTTGCAACATGAAAGAGGTAGCTCAATAGGTAATGCATCTATTCTCCTATTCAAATGTTCTGGTTACATAATCAATGCTACATGTTGAAGTTTCAACTAGCATGGAGAATTTCTTTCTGGATTGCAGTTCTTTGCTTGCTTGTAACATTGCAAAAGGGAGCGGCCTATGGCCTGTCAAGGTTTTTATTCATTTTATTGCAGAATCGAAGGGAAAAAGAATTCCAATGGAATATGAAATAGGAGGTTTATATAGACAGGATTCCTGCCACCGGTGTTGTTACCTTTTTAGGTTGTTTACAGTGTTGGTTGCAATGTTTTAATTATTTGATATTTGAAAGCTAAATTGCAAACCAAGAGTATTGTTTTTATTGTAGGCAATATCGATGCAATTTATGTTAGATGTTGAAGCTTGAATTAGCATGTAGAAATTATTTCTGAATCGTAGCTATTCGTTTTCCTAAAACGTTGCAAATGGACGGGTCCTATGGCATGCCTAGCTTTGTATTGAATTTATTGCAGAATAGAAAGTGCTATTAGTTAATGATGTGCTATTTATTTAGCACATAAATAAAAAACAAAGCAATTGAAGATTGGCTCAACACAAAGGATTTGAAGATTGGTTCAATAGCTTAATGTACCAAGGTGCATTTAAAATCCAAAATCCACGTTTTGTATTTTGTATGTCTATGCTAACAGCAAGAGGCCACAACCCCTAGCCACATTTAAAATGTAATTAAACAACTATGTTGGCAACGACAGCGACCAGCTCATGGCCATAGTTAAATAGATTCCTCTCTTGCCAAAGTATTCAAAGATAGTTTTTTGCTAGGACATGGTCAAGCAGGTATCTATTATAGTGACTAATTTCCTATGAAGATAATCAATTGCAAAAAACAAACCACTTGAACAATCAGGGCAATGGATCAAAAGCCAAAAAAAATAGTGTGGGGTCATGGTATGCCAAATGCCAGCAGTTGTTACTATTATCATCATCATTCTGAGAATATGTTGACATTGATCTCAACCCTTAAATATATCAGACTTTTGAAATCATTGATTGACCTGTGCGCACATTTCCATAAGTTTCATTGTTATCTGCATATAAAAATAGATTTGAGCATTCGCTAATGTGTGTTATCTATACCATGTTTTCTTTGGTATGTTTATAAATTTTTTGATGTCATTCTTCATTGCTTGAATAGAATATGGGATTCCATCAACTAAGAAAATGAGCATCCCTTTCATGTCCAAAAGGTTCTGTTGTTCTCTGCAGAAGTTTTATGAACTATTTTTGTTTGGCTTTACCATTTGGTGGCATTTGCCAATTAGCAATAGCAAGCCCAATCTTTGCAGCAGGGTTAGCTGGTTACCACTGCCATCTGGCAGCAACAATGCATTGCAATAAAGCTATGGAATAAATTTTTAATTGGATTGTAATGCATTGCCATGCTTCCAAAAGCACAATTTTATTCAATATATGAATCCACTATTGCACATGTTCATCATATTATTGTGGCTCACAGTTTACAGAATTTCACATACTGTGAAAATAGATATCCTCAACAATGTGCTTTATGTGGATACTACTACTAAACAGGGTTTTGGTATGTGTCATATCTTCTTACATATAGATTATTTGTCGTGTCTTTTAATTTTCCTTTTTCTTTTGTCACAAAAGAGAGACAGGCTGAATGGGTTTTCCCAAAACTTTTTTAACCTCTGTTTCAAGGAATAAATGATAGGGCATTTCTTTTTACCCATGTGATAAACATTCTTATAGGGCCAAAGGAAGATAGAGATATTATGCCTGGATTGCATACTGTTACAGATGTACACCGCTGCAGCTATCAAGAAGTATTACACTAGAAGTATGAAATAGCTTTTGATGCAACTCAAGAGTAAAAGGAAGGGAAGTACATCGTTGAAAAGGAAAACATAATGAAAGAATATTGGTACACTACGAGTGGGTTGACTAAAGGAACTACTGGAAATTATATTTCAAATTCCAGAGAAGGGAATTACTAATGATCCAATTGCTGTGCAAAATTCTATAACAAGGAGGAAATTGTTCTTCTGGTTATGTGCCCCATCTAATGATTCATCATGTCTAGAAATTTCTGCAACCCAAAATTCTCACAATAAATGCTGGGCTTGTTGTCTTATGACAGTGCAGGAGCAACAAGATAATGTGGGTTCAAGGTTGCTAGGGCCAGTGTTTCGACTATTGAGATTTATGGCTTGTTGCAAGCAACTTCACTATTAAACAACCTTGCTAATATTTACAAACCTCAGGTTAGTTATAGTTACTTTTGTGAAAGATGTCAGTGGATTGACAATCTGGGGATTTCAGTGTATTCAATTATTTAGACTAAATTCCATATTTTGACCTATTTTATTCTCAATGCTCAGTTATATCTATGGCTTTGTTTAAGGCATTGCAATTGAAGGAAATGGGAAATTGCAAAGTGAAATGGCTATCAACATGTCCAAGGAACTGCAATTTTGTATCTGTAAAAATAAGCAGCAGTTAAGACAACTATTTTAAAGCAACTAAACTTGCAAGATCAAGCGCCACAAGGCAAGGAGAGACAACAGAGAAAGTAGGAGAAGCGGTAGCTCAAGCGTCTATCAACATGTGCAATCTGCTGCTATCTCCTTCAGATATCTCTGCATAAATGTAAAACTACACAGCATGCAATTGGGAAGAAGCCATCCTCCACAGCAATAACTTGTTTATGCCTTCAAGACAAGCACATCTAAGGCAGGAAGCAGAAAAGCATAGTGTTAGAAAATGAAAACGATTAAGCCAATTTAGGAGCTTCAATTCTATATTTTTAAATATATAAATAGATTTGATATCCTGAATGCAAACATTCTTCCCTATTTTCAACCAAATTTAGGAGATAAACGATGAGAAAATTCCAACTCATAATATGTGTAAACCAGTGAAGAAATGTATATTCAAAAGTCACTAGAAGTCATAACATGTGCCAGCCAGTGAAGAAATCTACACCTTGAAGCCAGCAAAATTGGTTTGCACCGCCAAAATGTAAGCAAAGATGACACGATTAATATATTAATTTTTTATTTATAATTTTATATTATGTTAAAGTGGTCAAAAAGCTTGTTTCGTTCTTTTTGGGAAGAGAGCACCCAAGTGCCAGGGGGCATTTTTAAAAACTGAATTGCTGTCATCATATGGGAAAATGTAAGGAATTCATCAGTAAGCACCAAAGAATAGAGAAAAGAGACAGCAATAACTGAACAGAAGAGGGCATTAAAGTGCAAAAAACTAATTGGAATTTTTTGAGATTAGGGGGATCTTCTCCGCTATATATTTTTCTCTGTCTTTTGAGATTGGCGAAAGAGAAATTGTATTCTCTTCCTCTATCGATGTTTGGAGATTTGAACTAGGCTGTCGGCATTGAATTGTTTTAAGGTGGAGCTGGGTTCTTGGAAGAATGGCCAAAGTGGACGCCAGTTTGGAGGTCGGAGCCGATGCAGTCGCCATCAACAAAATGATGAATCCACTAGGCAATGCCTCAGTAGCACCAGGCAAGGGCTTTAAATCAATTCTAAAAGCAAAATAAGAAAATCATATATATGAGCTGAAGCTGAAACCCTTATGTGTTTGAGGGTATCAACGACGAGCCACAGATGTTTGTTTTCAGCATGTTCTACAGTTAAAAATCGTTGTTTCTACAATATTAATTATTAAATATCCTATGCTAATTTTGGTCCCGTTCAGTAAAACCCAGGGTTGATTATCAAATTTGCTGTAAATTTCAATTTTGGACAATCGCAAACGGGAATAATGAAATACATATGGACTCGCTAAATCATAACATAAGTATTGCATAGACACTGCTATTACTACGTTGAAGCAGAAAGTAAAAACAGAGTGTTCAAGTCCTCTGCATTTTTTTTGAATTAGGCACAGTATGGAAACAACACTACATCGCAAAGTTAACAAAACATTGAAGCCGACACTCCACAAAGACAAAGAAAGAAGAATCCATTATCAGTAGAATGCTATGCACATGCCATTCAACACATTTGAATATGAACAAACAGGAGGATGAAGCCAAAGGGAACCTGTCCAATGCAAAATAGCAAAATTGCAGGAAAATAGAGGCAGCCACAAAGCACCTGTCCAACCGCTGCGAGTATCAAGCTGCACAACCTAGACGTCACTGTGCTTCAAAGGAAAACATCAGACGGAAAGCACCTGTCGAACCACCGCGAGGGTATAGCCACAAAACCCACAATCCGCTCTGCTTCGAAAAAAAACGTTGGCTGTAGCAGGTTGCAAATCACAATAGGCACCCGAAACCAGACGAAAACAAAAGCAATAGTCACGAACAGCTGCACAATGACCTATATAAGCTGCCCAAACTGCCAACGGAATGTGAAACTAGATGCAAATGCCAAAACCCACGAGACCAATAAAAGCAGGGTCCAACACAAACCGGTAACACTGCATCATGCCGTAATAAATGATGAACAGGGCAGCAATTAAAATCATCAAGGACCCATTAATAATAGGCATTGCAGCATAGTAGGTGCTAATAAAACCCTCCATCAACCGTAGGAAACAACCATTTGTAGCATTCAACACAAAGGCTGCCACGAAAATCCTGGCACGAATGATAACAGCGTTCAATCAACAACGCAATCTCTGCAATATACAATGCAATCTCTGCAATATACAATGTTGGAGGCGCATCGCCTAGAAAGCTTTACACATTTAATGAATCCATTGAAGCTGTTAATGCAAAATAGACGTATCAGTTTCTCAACCCCGGGCCACCCGTAATGAGCACAGTCGCCGATACCACCCGCAATGAACACAGTTTCTCGATCGGGGCAACCGTAATGAACACAGTCGTCGATACATTAAACAGGATGTCTTCTCAACCAGGCCACCCGTAATGAACATAATCACCGATACCTAGATGCATTAAACAACAGCCTTCGTACCAGATATGGTCCTGTTGACCGGCCGATCTGCTGACGCAAGAGCGCCACCGCGTCCTCGGGCACACAACCCCAGGACGACGTAAGCGTCGAATTGACCAATAGAGACGCACAGGAAAATGCAATTTAAAAAAAAAATTAAATACGAAAAATATAACATAGCACCAAACTATGTAAACGGGCTCTATGCCCTCCTCCCGCGCCAACTAATGCCCCCGACCGAATACATTATGTCGGGGACATAACAATTGTTGATATAGTGCAGCGTTAGACCATGTTAATAATGTTATAATACATATGACACACTTCTTGAGAATGTTATAAACCAATGTTGATTTAGTCTAGCGTTAGACAATGAAGTTTTCCATACATATGACATACTTGTTAATAATACCATCATAGATCCATCTTAAACCTGTATCTATCAAGCACCGAGAGGGATCCAATTTCTTGAGGTGTATTTCTTTTTTTAAATTTAAACTCAAGAAATTTGATCTCTCTTGATTTATAGATCCGGGTTTAAGTTTTAAGTTTTTATTTTATAAATGAGCATCTATTTTTTAATTACTTTTTACATTAAATTAAAAAAAATTACTTTTTACATTAAATTACTTTTTATGTTTTATTAGATGTAACGCTACATGTAACGGTACATACACGTTAGAACATCTCCCCCATACTGGGCTATAGAGCACCTAGTTTCACTCGGTACAATTATAAACCATTGTTGATTTAGTCGATTGTTAGACCATAAAGTTTTCCATACATAGTTTGTTGATTTAGTCGATTGTTAGACTATGAAGTTTTCCGTACATAGTACCTCCTATTGACAAGTATTATTAGTTTCACTCAAAAATACCAATAGTTTAGGATAAAGAATATTTATGTTGTCCTTTTTATCCACGAAAAATTATTCTCAAATTCTTCTTATTGAATCTTCATTATTGAAAATTTTGTACTATGTACGGAAGAATGTAACTTTGTTTATGTAAATCAAGCTACTATTTTTTCCTTCGAAGAAAACTTTTTTCAAAATATTTTCCTCATTTTAAAACGATTCATGTCATCAAATCAATAATAATAAAAGACAAAAACAGAACTTTAACTTTTACAAAAATCTACCTTCCAATAAAATAAGATAATTTGATAAAGAACAAATCAATAATAATAAAAACACAAAAACAAAACTTTTACTTTTACTTATCGAACACAATTTCAAATTCAAAAATTAAAATTAATATCTTTTTTATAGATAGCATTTTCGTATAACTAAATTGTTATTATAAAAATAAATGAATTATTCATTGAAACTATTATTGACAGTTGCCTTATTAGAAAGTCAACTGTCCTCTCACATCGACTGGTTCGTGATACTTGAAGTAAGGAGAACCAAACTTCATCTTTCGGGAAGGAGCGGTGCTCTAAAATATAAATCTATGAAACCGTCAATTATCTAAATAAGATAATTGTTGAGATTAGAGTGTCGAATGTATTTTAAAATTTAATTTTGTTTGACTTGGTTAAAATATGTTTCAAAAACCGCTCCTGACATAAAAACTGTAGAGTCTGCCTTCGAAGTTTTAGGAAATTTTCGGCTTTTTTTTTCAGAATCTAGCAATGCAAATATCATGATTTTTTAATTGTTTGCATTCTAATTTTGATTATAAAAATGGAGTCGGCCTTTCTATTACTGGTGGAACATCCTGAAGCGGGAAATCTCAGGCGTGATTTCTACAAAGAGTAAAGGATCTTTCTGGCAAGTGAAAACAGGTCGCAGGGATGGAACGATATCCAGTGCAAACGAGGCTTTGAACAACCTCTCTTCGCCCTTTTTGAACTTCGCCGAGCTTGAAACCGCTTTTGCCAGAAGAGCGCACTTAGTGTTAAAGACTTAGTTGTTAAATCAGGAAATGGTGCAATGGTAAAGAAGGAAAAAACAAGTTTACCACATTATATTTAAAATGCTTTAAAAAATCCTTTTTTTTTTCAAAAGCTGTAATTTGCTATTCAACAAAGGAATCAAAATTACATAAGAGTTTCAGCATATCATGGAATCAAAATTACATAAGAGTTTCAGCATATCATGGAATCAAAATTACATAAGAGTTTCATCTTCCTCTGTCTCTTGGCAGGTGACCATAAGATCAATCTACCAAAAATCTTCCTTCTACAAACATGATACCAGGAAGTCTATCCAACTGCAAGCCTAGTAACTATATCCTTATACATTATTTTCTTCAGTGCAAAGATAAAACAAAACTAGAACATATAAATTGAACTAGAATCCACCTTCTGGTTATCTAAAATTTCATCAAAGTGCAGCAAACCATACATTGCCCTAAGGGCATTTTTTGAAGAGCATCAACACATTTCCTTCAATTCCATGAAGGAAATGTATGAATTTTTTTTTAACAACTCTTTTATTTTGGCTGCCCACTGTTCTAAATTGATTACTTGTAGATCAGAAGATAGACCAACCGCCTAGTCAATCACGAGAATCCCGAAATATTTTGACATTAAATATACCCTTCCTCTACAAAAACCATAAAAGTCCTCAGAGAGCAATAAGTTCTGCCCCGGTATTTGATCCATTTGCTTGCACTCAACCATAAATTTATTTGACGGGCTCTTTTAATCTTCAATGCCATACAAGCATCACAAATGCCATTCTCGGTATGATACTTATGTATATGATTCTCTTTAAAATATTCAGAGAGAAATCTAACAACCTTATATCATACAGAGAACACCGAGGACTTAAAATCATTAAAGAACTTGTTTCTTGGATTTCATACCTCCCACATAGTGAAGAATTGATTCAGGTCGTGTCCAGGAAGCACGAGGGGAACAACAGTTCGACTGAATGAGTTGGCCCTGTTATGGTGGAAGTTTAAAAAATAGAATAAGCAACATGAGCAAAGCAGGATTACACTACACAGATAAACACAATATGCGTAGACGATATGCAGGAATGTGAACTGTTCTTCTCTATTAGATGTAAACAGGTAAATTCAGTGATGAATGTTACAATATTATATGTTGGAGAGAACTTCCGCAGCAGTTAGGAAGCTGCTAATTTTGGGAAGGATAACTAATTTTGGAGGGAAAGTACCAATTTTGGCGGTAAGACAAAGATATCGCCGTAGCGCAAATTCCGGCGGGAATCACGGCGATAGGTACAGAAAAGTCAAGCATGTGGTACAAAGAAGAGGCCGAAGGGAGAGCTCAACCACTGCAATAAAGGCGCCGAAGATGAAGAGAGGGTTCAGCTACCCTCATAAAGACGAAGGACTACAGTCAGCGTTGCGTGAACCAAGAAGAAGCAACGGGTCGATGCATTAAAGACTAAGGACTGCAGGAAGCGGCGACAAGACAGAAGGCGGCCATGGAAGTACAGCCAGTTTACTGTAAGTGGTTAGGGTTGAGTCACTGTTGGGATAAGGCCCACAGTTTTGTAACTGCGATGAGACCTTCGGGCCATCTATATATAGTAGTCTTTTTATAGGATAAGGGGTTGGCCACATAGCGATAGAGACATCAGGTAGATGCTAGTCAAGTCTTTTGTTGTTGCAAGTCTGAACATCCCTGAGAATACAAGGGCCGACCTGTTGAGAGATAGTGCAATCCGCTGGGATTGCGAGAGGGAGAGAGTGCACTGTAAAAGCAAGAAGAGAAAAGAGGTCTATAGAGAAGGGCTCCCACTGAGGTGGAGTTTCCCAGAAGACCCCTATTGTAAAGAGTGGAACGGAGCTGTGTTTATTCCCCAGAGTTGTAAACAAGAACCGCAGTTCCCCTGGGCGTAGCCTTTGCCCTGGGAGTATCAATGTGCTTACCTAAGTAGCACTATTGTAATTGTGTAGCCATTATTCTCATTCATGTGGTTGTGCTATATATGAATGCTTCAATCTGTTATAAGTAATGTACATGGTCGTCAGTTAACTTCTGAATGATGTATAACAAGTGCGATAATCGTAGCTAACCTCTTTGCGAACTATATAATTGTTAAACAGAGGTTAATGTGCGAGTAAGAACTGAATATGAGGCATGAATGGTTTATTTAGACATTGCGCAAAGTAATGTTCTACCTAGTTACGTGTTGCGAGATATCAAGGGTCGACTTCAGTAGTGAGGGTTAGGCTTGTAGGCTGAATGCTGTTGCTGACTGCAGTACCAGGATAAGGATAGCTAAGACCACCTGTTAGCCCAGGAAGCGGCCAAAGTTCGCTTGCCGCAGGAACTAGAAGGGCAAGATATCGCACCTACGATATCCTGGGTATCGCTAGACGGGTTCACATAGGGAAAGACTTATCGCATTCCCTGCGTACTGCGATAAGACAGAGGCGTAGCCGGAGTAATGGAATGAGATAGGAAGCTTCTGTGAAAGGGGTTAAGGTGGGTTTGAGCACCCTGGATGCCTCGGAACTTGGCTGAGGACACTTGAGTCTTCTGCCTCCCATTAGAATCACTTCGGGTGAGACCTCAGGTCGCTTCTGTGACCTGTTGCCGAAAGGGCCAGTGAGCTAAGGGTTCTGTTGGTCTAAAAGATTACCGCACGCCCGGGTCTGTCAAAGAGAAATTAAAGATCAACAAATGGTTCCGTTGCCGGTTTGAACACATTGAGCTGATGTTCTGTTGGCATCCTACCAAGCAAGAACTTAACCAGTGGGTTGAGTCAAAAGAAAGAGAGTTTGCTGCAAAAGAAAACAAGAATCCTAGACTGAGCACTGAGGCTTGGCTACAGAAGCACATTTTTACAGATCTTCACGAGATATTCTTCGTAACTTATGCTATTGAGTTATATGGTTGGTTATCAAAGCTTGTTGACAACAGCGGTGTCAAGAAGAGGCGAGAAGTTGTCTGGACAGCAGAGCTGATTCAGACCTTGAAGGGTGTCGATAACCCCATCTCACGCGCAGTAGACTTCTGGCTTACGAGTCTGCTGGACGGCTTCATCACAGAGTTTGCGGTTGATCAGAGAAAGAGTTTCAGCGCAGCAGAACGGTACTTCTTCAAGGGTTATCGCGGTAAGTACCTAAATTCTCTAAGTCTGTCCATTAAGCAATTACTATATGAAAAAGGAGTACTGGATATACTCTCAGATGAATTGTAGCATGATATTGTAATGTCAGTAGACTCTGAAAGTGATTACGAGTATCTTGGACATACACGTAGTGGTAAAAGATATAGAGTCAACGAGTCATCTTCTTCTGAAGAAGACAGTTCAGATCACCCGAGACAGCAGAGTCAGAATCCTAGGACTCCTCAAAAGCCAGTCGGAACTCAGAATAATCCCGCAGGAACCCCTTCCAGTAGCTCTTATACAGCGAATACTACCGCTACACCCTCCACATCTACACAGCCGAGTGGTAGTCATACAGCAAACCAGAACCCACCATCTAGAAGCAGAATGGGAGACGATATGAAGCTACCAACATTCAAAGGTACAGGGTCGGAGGACCCTGAGCAACACTGGTTCTTATGCGAAGCCATATGGACCATTAAGCAAATACAAGATGATAATGTCAAGCTTGTCCAGCTGGCCACCACATTTAGAGACAGAGCATTAACTTGGTATATGAAGTATACCACTGGCCATAACAGAACGCTTGCACAGGTTAGAACTGCTATGATTAAAGAGTTTAAAAAACCTAAATCCGAGTCACAATGCATAGCAGAACTTAAGGATATTAAACAATTGCCTACGGAGACGGTTTGGGATTTTGACCAGAGATTCAAGACCCTCATTGATCAGGTAAGCTTTGAGCTTGCGCCTCAACAGCATAAAGAATGGTTTATCGCAGCAATATTACCACACATCAGACTCCCGCTAATGCAACAGAAATTAAATACACAAGATGAAGCATTAGAAATGGCAATGAAACTAGAGGCTTCACCTCTAGCAGAAACTAGCACCGGTATCACTAATCTGCAAAATCAGCTAGCTAACCTCACCTTACAGCTGCACGAAATTAAGAAAGGAAAGGAGGTTGCGCATGAAATTTGGTGTACTAAGTGTAAAGCGCAGGGACACAGTAAGGATAACTGCCCTGTCTTTGCTGACTATATCGCCAGTGGAGCTCCTAACCCGTTGATGCAGAACCAGGGGCCATGGTGCGAGATTTGTAGAACCAGAGGACACAGTCCTCAGGAATGCCCTCTCCTTCAGAAATATGTGCAGACACCAAAGAACCTATATTGCAACTTCTGTAAATCTGTGGGACATGACGAAAACAATTGTAGAGCTTATGAGTTAATGATAGAAAGGAAGCACGACCTCTACAGAGTTCAGTCAGAAGCATCCGGACCAGCAGTACGTGCACAAACTGATCCGAATCAGGGAGGCCGTGGAGGAAATTTCAGAGGCCGAGGACGCGGAGGAGGCTATGAATCTGGCCGTGGCCGTGGAACTATCACCTGTTATAACTGTGGAGGCACAGGACATTACGCTAGAGACTGTCAGAACCCTACTACAACGTGCAAGTATTGTAAATCTTATGATCACACAATAGAGGAATGTCCCATACTGATAGCTAAGATCAAGGACGCCAAGCCAGCAACCAATCAGACTATCCAGTTTATCGCTGCTGAGCAGAATGAAACTGAACCACGGGTCAATATTGTAACTCGCAGTGGCCTCTCTACGAGCAACATATCGCAGGACGTGGAAAAAACGACAGGAACGCAGTGGGTGCGCAAAGCTCCAGGAAAACCTATCCCACTTGATCTACAGAAAAATAAGGAGGCATTTCAACAAACTAAGACTTCCTTTGCTGAACAGACACCGCCCAGATCACTATTATTACCATCTCAGGGTATACCACGGAAACCACCGCAGGATGTTAGTACTACGCAGATACCACAGGCTAGCACATCTGGCAGATGCGACGAAGAGGAATTGACCGGGAGTGTACAGTCCTTCTTGCAGAGTTGTTTGAAACTTCTAAGAAATGGGAAAGCTGTAGAGGAACTTCAGAAAGTTATTGACCAATGTCAACAGAGCCCTTCTGTGAGCAATACACAGCGCACCATTCACCATATAATGGGCCATACAAGGACAGGAAGAGAGATGAGGCTCACAGCGCAGATCGGCGTATTTGAAATGGATGAGGTTATCCTAGACTTAGGTTCAGAAGTAAATGTCTTGACTAAACAGACATGGGAACAGATGGGAAGTCCAAAACTAAGCAGATCCCCTATCCATCTCAGACTAGCTAATCAACAGAGAATATCACCGATGGGTCGCCTATCGCATGTCCCAGTGGACATCGACGGAGTTCACACATATGCCGATTTTGAGATTATAGAAATTATTGGTGACACCAAACCCTACCCAGCTCTATTAGGTATTGATTGGGCTTTTGATAACAAGGCTGTTATCAACTTAAAGAAAAGGCAGATGACGTTTGAAGATGCTCAAGTCCGGGTTATCGCACCATTAGATCCTTTATAGGGTCCTCGCTACATCGAGCCAATCAAAGCAGAAGAGGAGGTGCATAACATGGAAAATTTGTACCAAATGACTTCTAATCAGACAGACTACATTGATCCTACAGCTGATGGACATATCAGCTGGAGATGTGATAGCTCTTGCACATCAGATTCAGATGTTGGCTTAGAAAATTGGCAAAATAGACTCCACGAAGTCTCTATTCGCAGATGCGCATTCATGACTAAATCACTGCGATGGATTGGGACAGAAAACAGGTATATTCCAACTTTTGATGGATTAGCAGATGTCAATGATTTTTTGCAGCAGTTTGAGCAGGAGATCCCTCAAGAGCAGAGGATGGAGGTTTTTGACCTTGCAGTTCGAGCCACACCTGCAAGATGGTGGTACACACACAAGGAACATATCGCATCATGGTACGATTGTAAGAGATTGATGCGCATTAGATTCTCTAAGGAAAGAAACTGCACACAGCGGAAATATACAGGGGAGAGTGATCCCAGAACACACATTATGAACTGTGAACAGAGTTGGCTAGAAATTCCAGCAGAAGAATGGGTCCATTTGTTTATCCATACACTGGATACAGTTCCACGGAACTGGTATACAGAAACAGAGCTAAGAAAAGGAACTATCTCATGGCCTATTATGATTGAAAACTTCTTGGTCACGTTCAGTTTCGAATCTGAGCATCCAAGCATTGATCGGGCCTTGAAGATCATAAAGACTAAAATATTTGAGGATTGCCCATTACCAGCGGATTCGCAACCCGAGTGGGCTATTCAGATGGAACATGCACTGGAATGTTACAACTGTGCACAAGACTCAAGCGATGAGGATGAAGATCCTCGCAGTATCAATATCGCAGAAACAGAAGGTATGCGTGAAGTTGAAGGTCCGCACTTAGAAATCCCAGCTGTAACAGAACCAATCAAGATCAGAAAGAGCAATATTGGCACAGAAACAGACCCTAAGTTTGCCTCTATTGGAGATTACTGGGATGATGAGACAATTGGCCAAATCACAGACCTATTACATGAGTATCAGGACCTATTTCCTACCAACTTTACAGAAATGAAGGGAATAGTGGGTGACCTCGGAGTCATGAGAATACCGCTTAAGGAGGACGCTAAGCCGGTTAAGCAACGCCCATACCGGTTGAATCCGCGGTATAAAGCAAAAGTCAAAGATGAAATAGATAAGATGCTAGCAGCAGGCATCATTGAACCTGTTGAAGAAAGTGAGTGGGTTAGTCCCATGGTAGTACAAGAAAAGAAAACAAAAGGAGACATCAGGATCTGTGTCGACTTGCGCAAACTGAATGATGCATCGCTGCATGACCCATTTCCGACACCATTCACTGATGAAGTCTTAGACAATGTTGGAGGACAAGAAATCTATTCATTTACTGATGGCTTTTCAGGTTATCACCAGATAAGAATCCATCCAGACGACAGGCACAAGACCACATTTGCGACAGAATGGGGCTCCTTTCAGTATACGGTAATGCCCTTTGGTCTTAAGAATGCCCCAGCAATTTTTTCTAGAGTAGTTGTTGCTGTCTTTAAGGAATACATCCATCAATTTCTAGAAGTTTATTTTGATGATTGGACTGTATTTGGACTAGTCAAGAAGCACATAGGAAACCTGCGATTAATGTTTGAAAAATGTAGACAGCACCAGATTTCCCTTAACTTAAAAAAATGTATATTTTGTGCACCTTTTGGTACGTTGTTGGGTCACATTGTGTGCAGACAAGGCTTGATGGTAGATCCTGCGAAGATCGCCATCATCGTCAATTTACCAGCACCTAACTCAGTAAAGCAGCTGAGAACTACACTTGGTCATACTGGGTATTACAGAAAGTTTATCAAAGGTTATGCCAAGATTACCGCACCAATGGAGAAATTATTGAAGAAGGATATCAAATTTCAGTGGAATGAGGAATGTCAGAAGAGTCTTGACGCTCTAAAAGAAAAAATGGTTACAGCACCTATTCTGGTATTTCCAGATTGGAACAAGCCTTTTCATGTTCATGTGGATGCATCTGGCATCGCACTGGGCATTATTCTCACGCAACCAGGCGAAGGGGGTATTGACCACCCTATTGCATATTCGAGCAGGAGACTATCGACAGCTGAGAAGAATTACACCACCACAGAGAGAGAAGGGTTAGCAATGGTGTATGCCTTACAGAAATTTCGGCACTATTTATTGGGTGCCCCGTTCAAGATGTTCACCGACCATTCTGCATTAAAGTACTTGGTCAATAAGCCAGTGTTAGGGGGAAGAATATGCAGATGGCTATTGTTGTTCCAGGAATATGATTTCGAAATTATTGTTAAGCCAGGAAGACTAAATGCAGGACCTGATCACCTGTCAAGGCTAGACTCAGGTGAAGAACCAAGTAATTTAGAGGACAACTTGCCTGATGCGCAATTATTCTCCATTCAGGTCGCAGATGAATATTATGGAGACATAATTCAATTCCTTACTACAGGGTGGGCACCACCTGAGTTTACCAAGCAACAAAAGAAACAATTAGTGGTGAAAGCAGCAGACTTCACCCTGATTGCAGGACACCTATATAAGTTAGGACCAGATGAAATCTTGCGCAGATGCGTTATGCCCCACGAGAAACAGACCATTCTTAAGGAAGCACATTCGGGCATCGCAGGAGGCCATTTCGCAGGGAAGCCAACCGCTCAGAAGATCCTAGCAGCCGGACTATGGTGGCCTACATTACATAAAGACAGTAAAGAGTTTTGCAGATCATGCGATATCTGCCAAAGGACAGGAAAGCCCTCCAGAAGAGATGAAATGCCGTTGCGACCACAGATAACGCTACGCGCATTTGATAAGTGGGCCATAGACTTCGTGGGTCCTATTAACCCCCCAGGAAAACGAACTGGTGCGAGATATATAATTACAGCAACAGAATACCTCACCAGGTGGGCTGAGGCAAAAGCAGTCAGGAATTGTGATGCTGCTACAGCAGCACAATTTATTTTTGAAAACATCATCACTAGATTTGGATGCCCAGTGACTTTGATGAGTGATCAAGGCACACATTTTTTGAATAGCACCATAGAAGCCTTGACAGAGGAATTTGAAATACAGCACCATAAGAGTACACCTTACCACCCTCAAGCTAATGGTACGGTGGAGGCTTTCAATAAGATATTAGAACATGCTCTTACAAAGATTTGTAACAGTCAAAGGGATGATTGGGACCTCAGAGTTAATGCTGTATTATGGGCTTACAGGACCACGTGTAAGAAACTAACAGGGCACACACCTTTCAGCCTGGTATATGGACAAGAGGCTGTTATGCCTATGGAATACATCTTACCCAGTCTAAGGATTGCTCAGCTTACAGAGATGGCTGATTCTGATACTTTAGAGGAGAGATTGGCACAGCTGCTCAATCTGGAGGAAGACAGATTTATCGCAGGATTCCATCAAAAAGTGCAGAAAGCACGAGAAAAAGCTTGGCATGATAGGCATATCAAGAACAAAACCTTTCAGCTTGGAGACTTGGTACTCCTTTATGACAGTAAGTTTATAAAGTTCCCTGGAAAATTCAAAACTCATTGGTTAGGACCATATCAAATCCAGCAAATAACAGATGGAGGTGCTACACAGCTTTGTACTATGAGTGGGGAGTTTCTTCCTACCCTGATCAATGGCAGTCGGCTTAAGCTGTATCGCGAAGGCCATGCCACCTCCCAGTCCTAGCCCAGAAAGGAAGCTAGTGGTGCAGATGCTCAGTGGAGTTGAAATGAAGCATCGCACCCTAAGGAGTCTACACCGGGAAATACTTCAGGTAAGAACTCGCAGCCAGTTTTCCTGGTGGTTGCGACCATTTTGATATGAGGCGAGTTTTTGGCACTTTCCACTTCCAGACGATGCGATATCGTATCGCAGAGGACAGAAAACAGGTTGATGCGATATCAAATTTTGAATTGATCAGAGGGCTAGTCACTTCGCCATCTGACAAGCATTAACTGCACGGCTGACAAGTAGCTGTTGTACTAAGATTTGGCAGCAGTACGACGATTCTTCTAGATTTGGAAAATCCGATGCGACACCACTCCGGCGCACAGTTTCCCAGCAAAATTTCAAACGACATTTGCAATAAATAGGCGCGGGGTGCTGTCTTGTCTATACATTAAATGTCGCCAACGGGTCCAGTTACTGGTCCGTTGCCATTTGAAATTCCGCCGTAGGATAAATACACGTCCTATTCAAAGCACGGGGCTACTTAGTCATTTTCACCAAAAGAGTTGAGCGCAGCTGAGCCGAGCCAAACGTATTCTTAGCAGAGTCTGAGCAGGGAAATCAAAAACAGTTGCAGACTCTGATTTGCAGTAAGATTAGCAATCATAGGAAGCCCAGAGTACCACAGGGGAAGGCGCCTCGCGCCAGACGAGCCTCTCGAAGACGTGTTGCAGAGATTCCAAAGGGGTGGAATTGAGTGCGCTATGACTTCAGTTGTGGCGGAGAAAGGAAAGAAAATTGCTGCTGGCTCTTCGACCATACGCCAGTCGCCGAGAACCTTAGCTAATATGGAACGTAGTGAGACCCTGAATAGCACAGAGTCAGAGGAACCGGAGCAGGAACTTCCGGAAGAAGTTACAGTCACTACCCTATACTTCCCACCGAGAGTAGAGAATGCGCCAACGATCGTCCTTCCAAGAGACTTTAAGTATGAACTCATACTCCCGCCGCTGGATAACCGAGTGAAGGAAGAAGGTAACTTGTGGGGGAATATGCATGCTGTTAAGTTTACTGATTATAATCTGAGAGATTATACGCTGTACCCACAATTCCGCCGCGATCGTTATATGACGATTCAGAGGAACCCAAGGACACAGCACGATGAGTTCGTCCCCATGGACCATGTAAGCCATTTAGTACCGTCGGGACTGCTCAATCTCCTGGAGATCCCACACTTTGGACGGGGCCCGGAGGTCAATGCTGTGGTGCGGACGCTACTTTCATGCGTGCATGGTGGTTACTTATGGTTGGGTAACCGAATAGATGTCAATGTTGATCTCATTCACCGCATTACCGGTCTGTCGAAGACTGGTTTTGACCCACAGATAAATATTGATGGCGCCACAAAGGATACCAGACTCTCAACCAAGCAGGTTGCGGAGTATAAGCTGCAAAGAGGAGGTCGCGCCTACGATGTCAATTCAATACAAGATGACGCCTTGCGGTTTACTGTTAGTCTGTTGGCCGGAAAACTCCTTCTCAAGGTGAGGCCGAAGGAGGTCACAGGCTCAGTTATCCGCCTAGCGATCGAAGTCATAAATGGTAAACCTTACAACTGGAGTTTATTTTTGCTGAATAGTTTCTTTCAAGACTGTGCGCAAGCACAGCAGGATCCACTTCACAGCTTCCACTTCTCGTGGCTGCTGATCCTTATGGCTTTCATTGGATGGAAGGAGCCGCCCAACTCGCAGTTTCCACAGCTGGCACCAGGGGCGTGCAGAGGGTCGAGGTACTCCAATCTTTGGGCGAGTAATCACCCAGAGAAGCACAAGAATAACGCAATGGTATTCCATGAATATTATACGCTATTGCTTGAATCCGTCGCAACGATTCCGCGTGTCGACTCGCCGGTCGTTGATCTTTATCAGTCCAAGCTGGAATTTAAGGTCGACAGGGATAAAACCTACATCAGACCCAAAGGGTTCAGGAAACACAACGAATGGGCCCCCGGCCCATATCGCATGGACATCCAGCAGGTCGAAGATACCATTAAGAACTGTTTCGACGAGGACATGAAACAAATGTATGATGATCTATCCTCTGGCCTAGTTCCAGTTGATCCCCCAGCCGAGGACCCAGAAGATGCTCAGGAGGTAGATCCTAAAGACAAAGAGAAAGAACCAATGGGTTCTAAGAGAAAGGCTATTGAAGGCCCTTCTCCGGTGCGAGCAAAGAAGAAGAGAACAAAGGCGGTTACTTCCGACGAACCGCAGGCACCATTCATGACAGAGGATGAGTATGATCTCATCGCCAGCCGAATACAGGAGAAGATGCGGGATAAATTCGCTGCGATTCAGTCATCGCAGGATCGTATGCGCATCAGCCTTGACAACAAATTGCGAGAGTTGAAGGCAATCACTGAGAAGACTGCTTCCATGCAGATTCAGCCAGCTCCAACTACAGTCGCAGAAAGTTCGCAGCCCCCTTCGCAGAGCAGAGAAGAAAGCATTGCAAAGGACCGCACGAACATTGTTCGTATACCGCCAGGAAGTATTAAGTTCCCTGTACCTATGGAGGTGCAGATGGTTCATCCTCTTGAGGTGAACCTACCAGAAGTACCTATGGATCAGTTGTATGAAATTTTCCAGCAGATAGGCACGGAGCTGAGGCACAGAGAACAAGTCACATATGAGCAAAATATTTTGCTGTCTCACGACAATGTGCAGCTCATTGCGCAGCATGAGGCAGAGAGTGCCCAGTTGACGCAATATGTTCAGCGAGAGCAGGATGTCTCTCTTGTTTTAAAGAATATCGCAGCAGAGCTTCCGCAGTGCGATATCAGGCCTGAGTTAGAAATAACTCAAAAGATCAGAAAAATAGCGGAAAGAGCAAAGGCTCTAGATGAAGAGAAGAGGAAGATGGAGGAAGAATACGAAGCAAAGATTGCTGCACTTGAAGCAAATAAGCCACCTACCCCAGAGGAAATCCAAGAAGCACGAGTGCAAGCTTTCAGAGTTGTACAGACACAGATGCACTGTCGGGTGGAAGCAGCAGAGGCCATCCTGGAAGATGCATCAAAGACATGGCTGGAGCTAGAGGAGCTCCCACAGAAGGCCCAGCTTGATCAGCACATTAAGCACTGTGAAGATGCGATAGCAAAAGCTGAAGAAGAATACAAGGGCTTGAGTGCTCTTGCGAAGATAAGAAAGAAAGGAGAAATCACACAAATTCAGCAGCAGGTGCAGAAATACAGAGAACAGCAGATCAACCTGGCTAACGAAGTTAGCCCGCATGAAAGCAACATCGCACATCTGGTTGATGAACTGGAGCAAAAGGTGAAAAGCTTCACCTCAAGTAAAGGAGTCATTGAGGGCACAGAGGACTCCTTGGTAACCGCTGAGCTGCTCAGCGCAGCGCAGGAAGAAGTAACACACATGGATGAAGGTATCAAAGCGCTTAAGGCACAATTCGCAGCAATCTCACGAGCAGCAAAGGATAAGCTTAGGCAGATGAATCAGGCTGTTGTTGCGAGTGGCTCGGGGACGAGCCACAAGTAAGTGTTAGGGGAGTTGTTGGAGAGAACTTCCGCAGCAGTTAGGAAGCTGCTAATTTTGGGAAGGATAACTAATTTTGGAGGGAAAGTACCAATTTTGGCGGTAAGACAAAGATATCGCCGTAGCGCAAATTCCGGCGGGAATCACGGCGATAGGTACAGAAAAGTCAAGCATGTGGTACAAAGAAGAGGCCGAAGGGAGAGCTCAACCACTGCAATAAAGGCGCCGAAGATGAAGAGAGGGTTCAGCTACCCTCATAAAGACGAAGGACTACAGTCAGCGTTGCGTGAACCAAGAAGAAGCAACGGGTCGATGCATTAAAGACTAAGGACTGCAGGAAGCGGCGACAAGACAGAAGGCGGACATGGAAGTACAGCCAGTTTACTGTAAGTGGTTAGGGTTGAGTCACTGTTGGGATAAGGCCCACAGTTTTGTAACTGCGATGAGACCTTCGGGCCATCTATATATAGTAGTCTTTTTATAGGATAAGGGGTTGGCCACATAGCGATAGAGACATCAGGTAGATGCTAGTCAAGTCTTTTGTTGTTGCAAGTCTGAACATCCCTGAGAATACAAGGGCCGACCTGTTGAGAGATAGTGCAATCCGCTGGGATTGCGAGAGGGAGAGAGTGCACTGTAAAAGCAAGAAGAGAAAAGAGGTCTATAGAGAAGGGCTCCCACTGAGGTGGAGTTTCCCAGAAGACCCCTATTGTAAAGAGTGGAACGGAGCTGTGTTTATTCCCCAGAGTTGTAAACAAGAACCGCAGTTCCCCTGGGCGTAGCCTTTGCCCTGGGAGTATCAATGTGCTTACCTAAGTAGCACTATTGTAATTGTGTAGCCATTATTCTCATTCATGTGGTTGTGCTATATATGAATGCTTCAATCTGTTATAAGTAATGTACATGGTCGTCAGTTAACTTCTGAATGATGTATAACAAGTGCGATAATCGTAGCTAACCTCTTTGCGAACTATATAATTGTTAAACAGAGGTTAATGTGCGAGTAAGAACTGAATATGAGGCATGAATGGTTTATTTAGACATTGCGCAAAGTAATGTTCTACCTAGTTACGTGTTGCGAGATATCAAGGGTCGACTTCAGTAGTGAGGGTTAGGCTTGTAGGCTGAATGCTGTTGCTGACTGCAGTACCAGGATAAGGATAGCTAAGACCACCTGTTAGCCCAGGAAGCGGCCAAAGTTCGCTTGCCGCAGGAACTAGAAGGGCAAGATATCGCACCTACGATATCCTGGGTATCGCTAGACGGGTTCACATAGGGAAAGACTTATCGCATTCCCTGCGTACTGCGATAAGACAGAGGCGTAGCCGGAGTAATGGAATGAGATAGGCAGCTTCTGTGAAAGGGGTTAAGGTGGGTTTGAGCACCCTGGATGCCTCGGAACTTGGCTGAGGACACTTGAGTCTTCTGCCTCCCATTAGAATCACTTCGGGTGAGACCTCAGGTCGCTTCTGCGACCTGTTGCCGAAAGGGCCAGTGAGCTAAGGGTTCTGTTGGTCTAAAAGATTACCGCACGCCCGGGTCTGTCAAAGAGAAATTAAAGATCAACATTATACATGCTTATATAGATTTCTGAGACACTTGGATTCCTTCCCGTTACGTTCAGTTACAAAGGAGAAGTTAGAATGGCTCACCAGTTCAACCGTTACAGTCGACAGTCTACTAGAAGATAGAGAGCTAGACTGTCGAAGTTCGGCAGTCGCTGGTCGCATGTCGATGTAGCAAATTGTGAGGTTCCTGAACATGTCGAAGGTGCGAATGTGTCGAGGTCTGTCGAAGTCGAGACTCATCAGATTTGTGTCGAATTCGGAACCTCTCGAAGCTAACCTGTCGAACTGGAAACTTGTCAAGTCAAAGTCATGTTGAAGTTCCATCAATGTCGATGGCTTGCCAACTGCGATGTGGATAAGACCTCCTTCCTTAAGAAACAATGGACCCCATTGTTTACTCGCGAAGGTGAGGAAACTTGTCGGTCAATTCAGTAACAGAGTACCACTTTCCTTGAGATGGGATCTGGCTAGCCTTGGCAACCTGAAACAAGGGAATTATGTTCGTCCTTGTATGGCGTACTCGTCGTCCCACAATGGTGTCGCAAGGAAGAGGCTCCTGAACATTTGGGTGGATGTCTTCGGGTTCTACTGTCTGCAATTCGTTATGTTACAAAAAGGGTGCATGGTATGGTTGAAGTAGATCCACATTGAATATTGGATGCAGACCCAGGCATGCAGGAATGTCGAGCTGGAAAGTGTTTTTGCCAATCTATCGAAGAATACTGTATGGACCATATCGCAAAGGTTTCAACTTCTTGAATGTGTCTATGAAGCACTCCTTCTTGAGATGTAACCAGAACTTATCCCAATTTGGAATTAATGAGTAATACGATGCTTGTCATGTCGGGCCTTAGCTTTCTCACTTACTCTGTGAAACATATCTTGTGTTTGCTTCTGGATGTCACATATATGATCTCTGAACTTGACTACTTTATCGACTTCTCACTGGCTGTAGTCGGTGTCTCTCGGCTATGTCGAGGAGCTGATCAAGTCGATAGACACTGAGGGTTGAAATCCATAACAAACTTTAAATGGACTCTTGCCTGTAGAGATGTGCTGAGCACGATTGTAGCTGTGTTGAATGTATGGAAGAATTTCATCCCATGTGCGTCGATGCTGGTGATTGTACATGCGAAGCAGTTGTACTACCAAGCGATTCACAACTTCCGTCTGTCCATCGGTCTGAGGATGGAAAGTTGTCGACAATGAGAGTCATGTGTCTAGCAGTTGCCAGAGGGTCTTCCAAAAGATGTTGACGAATCTGGCATCTTGTTTGGAAATAATGGTTGTGGGTAAACCAAAGTGTTTCCAAACATGTGTAAAGAAGAGCTAAGTGGTCTGCTGCGCAGTCGTGGTCTTCTTACATGGTATGAGAATGGCCATCTTGGAAAATCGATCGACTACTACTAAGATCACGTCATGCTGATATCTGGTAGTAGGATAAATAGTCAAGTAGTCCATAGAAATAGATTCCCATGGTCGACTAGGAACTGGTAGAGGTGTATACAATCCCTGTCATCGATTAGGTTTCTTAGCAATGGCCTAAACCATGCATGATCGAATGTACTTGTTGACGTCGGATTTAAGTGTACGAGAAAAGAAATACTTCTGCAGAATAACAAGTGTTTTTGCTACTCCAAAGTGTCCTACAGTATTGTTGTAGTGTGCATCCCAAATGAGTTGTTGTCGGTGCTCACCGGTCGGTACACAAAGCTATCCAAGCTTGTAAAACAAGCTGTCTCTTAGGAAATAGTCGGAGTCTGAGGTCGACCACTTGTTAGTCTGTAACTGTCGGTAGACTACTAAAAAGTCGTTGTGATCTTCATACAACTGTGGCCAAGTGGTCGTGTCGTATCCATGCATCCTCATCACTGTCAAAAAGAGAGTAATGGGTGGTCGATTGAGGCAATCGACTGTGGCGTTAGCTTTACCTTTCCAATACTTAATCACCAACTTGAATTGTTGTAGGTAATTAATCCACTTGATTTGTTGGTTTTTCTACAACTTTCATTGTGTCGGAGCGAACTGTAGAGGCTTATGATCAGTGACAATGACCGTTTCCTTTCTAAGGATGTAATGCCTCCATTGCTTGAGATCTTGCACAATGGCATATAGTTTTTTTTCGTATGTCGAGTATCTTCTAACTGTGTGGTTAAAATTCTTGGAATGAAAAGTGACTGAGTGATCATTGCTCCCAAGGCATAGTTCGATGCATCCATCTCAATCTCAAAGGGCTGACATAAATCAAGTCACACAAGTATTGGTGCAGTGCAGAGCTTTTGTTTGAGTTGTTGAAAAGTTGCTTGTTGTGTTGTTGTCCACTGGAAGACAGTTTTCTCATTTCCCTTCGTCAACTGATTCAAGGGCCAGGCTATGTGACTGAAACCGAGTATGAATCGTCGATAGAAATTTGCCAAACCAAGAAAAATTCTTACTTCTTGAATGCTTCTAGGAATCGGCCAATCTTTGAGGATCTGTACTTTTTATGGGTCGATGTGAATGCCTACAGTGTCAATTACATACCCAAAATATTTGATGTTGGTCATTGCAAAAGAGCACTTGTCCATGTTCAAATAAAGTCGATCTTGCTAGAGAGTGTCGAGGACTTGTCGAAGATGTCCAACATGTTCTTCCCATGATCGACTGAAAATCAATATATCGTCGAGGTAGACAATAACCCATTTTTCAATGAAAGGTCGAAGAAGGTTATCCATATGTCACATGAAGGTCGTCAGTGCGTTGGTTAAGCCAAAAGGCATGACTAACCATTCAAACAATCCTTCATTTCTTTTGAAAGTAGTTTTCCACACATATGAGGGCTCGATTGGAATATAATGGTATCCTGACTTGAGCTGGAGCTCAGTAAAGAATTTAGCACCTTTTAGATAGTCAATGAGCTCATCGATCCGTGCCAGAGGGTACCGATTCTTCACCGATATTTTGTTGAGAGACTTGTAGTCAATGCACATGCGCTAAGTCCTGTCTTTCTTTAGAACTAGGACGACTGGACTTTCACAAGGAGAGGAGCTGGCTCAGATATGACCTTTGTCGATTAATTCTTGGATCTGTCTGTGAATCTCTTCATTTTTTAGAATGGATCTTCTATAAACAGATGCATTAGGAAAAGAAGAACCAGGAACAAGTTCAATGGTGTGTTTTACCTGACAATGTTGACGTACTCTGCCTAGAGCTTGAAAGAGGTTCTGGCACTCATCAAGAATATGATCGACTTGCTGCTTCTGTCGAGAGCTACATTGGTTAGTGACTCGACTCGTTGTTGCAGTCTTCTTATAATTTGTGGCTTGATCATGATTAATGTGAACTTCTGAGCATGATTGATGAGCTTCTTTGTCTGTTTGGAAGATACTAGTGCAACCATCAATGCAGGTTGATGCTTTGGTATGTTGAACCATCGATTTCGGATTTTGACAGTCACCTTCTGAAGCCATGACTCATAACTTCCATGTCTATCCCATAGGTAAGGTTTCCCAAACATGGCGTCGGCTACGGAGAGTGGTGCCACGTCGCAGAGTACTTCATATTCAAAAGGCTTTATGAATTAGGTGAGTTTGCATTGTCGAGTGATCCGAAGTTCTTGTCCATCCTTCATCCAACCGATGTTGTAAGGCTGAGGATGCAGAGTGGTAACAAGACCTAGTTTCTTCACGAGATCTTCAGAAACAAACTTCTTCTGGCTACCGTTATCCACAATCAAATGCAATCGGTTGCTTTGGTCCCATATCTGTGTATGGAACAGGCTCTCTCGTTCCTCCTCGTCGACAATAGTTGAGGCTGCCTAAGTGGTCGAGGTCAAAAGGGTTGTTGCGTCTGGATCAAATTCTTCCACCATCTTGTCAAATGCGTCGGAGGTTGACACTTTTGTAAAAAATGTCTTCTGATCTTTGCATTCAGAAGTATCATGCCAAGATGAGTGGTGGTAATCACACCATTTTGTGATCAGCGGTTTTTTGTTTTGTTCCCTCTTGTGAAAAGGATTTTTCCCGTGATCTAGATTTGGTGGTGTCGACTGGTGCCTTCTTGTTGGGTAGTCATCCTGATGTCGGCTTTGTCATGAAACAGGCTTTCCCTTTTTGCTTCATTTCCAGTTTGTTGTCATAGTGGAATGCATCCGCAAGCGTATTGATGGTCAGAAATTGGATTTTCTGCTGGATGTACTAGGACAATCCGCTGATGTACTTCAGAACAATCAATTTCTCTTCTTCTTGGATGCCAAGTCTCGCCATGAGTTGACAGAACTCGTCGGTGTAACTCTGTACTGATTGGTCTTTCCATTGCCTTAGTTTCTGCCACTTCTTATACTGCTCCTCAAGGTATTTGGGCAGGTAAAATTCCTTTCAGATGTGTTCGATGAATTTATCCCATGTGTCGATGGGTCTCCGCTTTTCTCCATCTTTGTCGAGAGGTTCTCCCACCAGCAGTGCACGGAGGTTAACATATTTAAGGATGAAATGGTGACTTTTTCAGCTTTGGAGAGTTGATTTATAGCGTAATAGGATTTCAATTGTTGCACCCAATTGTCGATGGATTCCACATCAATATTACCTTCAAGATTTGGTATGTCCAAATTCATTTGCACTTTGAAGGGGTTGATTTTATTGGAGTGAATTTCATCGAAGATCCCCCAGATGTCGAAGCGAATTTGATGAGAATCTCATTGAATTGGGTGAACATTTTAGTCCGTTGTAGAGCCAGAGCTTGCTCAATAAGATGTGATGTCTTCTCGGCTGCTTGTCTATTGTCTGTTTCTTCTCTAATTTCTGGAGGTAGTGTCTGCTTGGATTGCTGAGATTGAGAGCGAGATTGAACTGGCATAAGTCAGGTATCTTCGAGGGAAGTGCATATGCAGAACTTAAGCAAGAAACTGAATGCTTTGATTTAAGTCTGCTCTGATACCAAGGATGCGGGTTGTGTCCAGGAAGCACGAGGGGGACAATAGTGTGACTGAATGAGTCAGCTATGTTATGGCAGAATCTTAAGAAATAGAATGAGCAAAATGAGCAAAGCAGGATTACACTACACAGATAAACACAATATGCGCAGACAATATGCTGGAATGCAAGCTGTTCTTCTCTATTAGAAGTAAACAGGTAAATTCATTGATGTATGTTACAATGTAATACATGCTTATATAGCTTTCCAAGACACTTGGGTTCCTGCCTATTACATTCAGTTACAAAGAAGAAGTTAGAACGGTTCAACAGTTCAACCGTTACAGTCGACTGGAAGACAAAGAGACACTCTGTCGAAGTTCGATAGTCGTTGGTCGCATGTCGATGTCACAAACTGTGAGATTGATGAACATGTCGAAGGTGCGAATGTGTCGAGGTGTGTCGAAGTCGAGACTCGTCAGATTTGTGTCGAATTTGGAACTTGTTGAAGCTAACTTGTCAGACTGGAATCTTGTTGAGTCGAAGTCGTGTCGAAGTTGAAACTTGTCGAAGTTGCAAAAACGTCGATGACTTGCCAACTGCAATGTGGATCAAGAATGGAAGCTCTTTATACTTTGAGTGAGACTGAAGCCATTTGAACACACAATTCTGAATCGTAGATAACAACCAATTATCTTAGATATGCAAGATTCTATAGAAATCCTACCATACCGATCTAAAGAAATAGTAATGCGAAAAGAGATGATTCACAATTTCAGTTTCCATTCTACATAATTGAAAAATTACAAGCCCAATAAAACCGCACTTGAGCATGTTATCCAAGGTGAGAATTTTATTCTTCAGACACAGCAACATAAAGCAACTAATCATCATAGAAAGCCTCCATTTCCAAATCATTCTATACCACCACTTCGATGAAGACTAGACCGATTAGCAATAATCATAATTCTTTTTTTATAAAAACCGAAATCAAGATAAACAATAGAAAAATTGTAAAAGGAAGCAATTGTTTCCAGTGAGAACATTTTACAAAAAATCAAAGGTTGTGCCGACTTTCTGTTTGTTTCTAAATTCGTGAATACCATAACCAACATTTCCTCACGAATCCTGAATACCGTGGATGGAATTGGCTCAGTTCTCATAGGGTAGGGTACGGATACAGAGATCAGCAATGACTATTTTGGTCAATAAATTAATTTAAACATTAATTTTAAATTACGAGATTTCATAAGAAATTAATTTATCATGGAGAATTAATATCGCATAAAAAGGACCTGTGTTTGCCCCCAACATTCAGTTTGTTTACGACGATAATCGTGGCATTCATGGGATATTTTATTTTGAAGCATATTTGGGCAGGTTTATCATTTCTAAACTTTTTAACATCCCTTTATATCAAATAGGAGAATATTAGTTGAACTCTTCATGGTGTGTACGTTAACTAAGTTATCCATATGTTACTTTTTGGTTTTACCATTCCACAAAGCTTTTATAATAATTATTTACACCAATATGTATTAATCAAGGATGAGACAATTGTATTATCAACATTGATTTTATAGTTGTTTTCATTCCAAATTGGAAATCGATTGTATAAAGATGAGGCAAGTGTATTATTTAGATTGATTTTAAGGTCGGAGTTCCAAATTTGAAATAAATAATTTTATATATATATAAAATTAGTAGTTGATGCATGAATAACTCACAGTGCATGGTAGACAACATCTTTAACTAGAGAAAGGCATATGATAGATTACAACTACATAGAGAACACACAAAGTCACTAAACCCTGATTTTTTGTGGGTCCATTGATTTAATAAAGGATGGTTTTGTTTTGATTTAAAAAAAAAAATTGATAATAATTTTAAGTTAATAAAAATTAAATTTTTAATAAATCGCAAAACTAAAAAATTATAATATTTTATAAACAAAAGATAAACTAATAATAAAATTAATGTTTATTAATAATATTTATATTAAAAATATATCTATATATCTATATATATTATAGTATAAATACAATATTTTTAAATTTAAAATTATATGGATGATGAAACAATGTTCACATAGTTTCGTTATAATATTTTATAAAGAACTCAAAATAGATCTCTATGAAATTTTATAGAGTGAAATATAAAATTTTAAATAAATATTTTATAATTATTATTTTGAAATAATTTTGAAATTATACAATATGTTGTAATAAATTAGTAGATTATATTGGTATTAGAGTATTATGGTTCATTTCATTTGATGAGTGTCATTATGTGACATAATGCTCGAAGATGTAGTAATTCCACATAAGTCATCTAAGATGAATGTTGCAATGAAGCATAATCATTGAGGAACGATGCATTGCAATGTTTTTGAAGGGTTATGTTTGGTTGTCATAATATGAATGTTGCAGTCCAACATAACATGACCATTGATGAATGTTGTAATTAAACATATCCATTGAGGAATATAGTAATTTCACATAGCTAAATCAAGATGAATCTTGCAACAATAGATAATTATTGATGAACATTAGAATCCATCATAACCTTTCAACAACGTCGATGAATCATAAAATCAATTTGTACAATATGTTGTAATAGATTATTAGATCATATAATTGGTATTAGAGCATCATGTTTCATTTAATATTGTGACATAGCCATTAAATAATGTAGCATTGTGACATAATTCTTTATTAACATCACAATGTGACACAACCATTAAAGACCATACAATATGTTGTAACAAATTATTAGCTGATAATGGTATTAGAGCATCATGTTTTGCATCATAGTGTGACATAACCATTAAAGGATGTGCATAACTATTGATCAATGTCTATATGCGACATGATGATTGAGGATGTGGAAATTCCACTTAAGTCAAGTAAGATGATTGTTGCAATGAGACATTACAATTGAGGAACGTTGCATTATGATGTTCTTGAAGGGTTTTGTTCGGTTGTGATAAGAGGAATGTTGCAATCAAATATAAACCTTTTTAAATGTCACAATGCAACATGACCTTTGATGAATGTTGCAATTAAACACATCCATTAAGGAATGTAGTAATTTTACATAACTAAATAAAGATGAATTTTGAAACAAAAGATAACCATTGAGGAACACCACAATCCAACATAACCTTTCAGGAATGTCGATGAATCTGAAAATCAATTTGTACAATATGTTGTAACAACTTATTAGATCATATTTGTATTAGAGCATCATTTTTCATTTCATAGTATGAAATAACCATTCAAGAATGTTGCATTATTACATAATCTTTATTAATGTTGCAATCTGACAAAATCATTAAGGAGCATATAATATGTTGTAACAAATTATTAGATCAGATTGGTATTATAGCATCATGTTTCACATCATAGTGTGACATAACCGTTAAAAAATGTGCTTAATTGTTGATGAATGTCACTAAGTGACATACTGATTGCAAATGTAGCAATTCCACATAAGTCAACCAAGATGAATGTTGCAATGAGACATAACCATTGATGAATGTTGCATTGTGATGTTCTTGAAGTGTTATGTTCAATTGTGATAAGAGGAAAGTTGCAATCCAACATAACCCTTTTCAAACGTCGCAATGCAACATTACCATTGTTTAATGTTGCAACTAAACATATCCATTGAGGGATGTAGTAATTTTACATAACTGAATCAAGATGAATCTTGCAACAATATATAACCATTGTGGAATATCACAATCCAAAATAACCTTTCAAGAATTTCAATGAATCATAAAATCATTTTGTACAATATGTTAAAACAAATTATTAGAACATATTGCTATTAGATCAACATGTTTCACTTCATTCTTGATCTGAAGTGATGTACATATGGTTCTCAAAATTTTTTACTCCAATGTAATATTTAGGAACCTTGCAATCCAACATAATACTTGAGGAGGAATGTTGCAACCCAACATAACCATTTATGAATGTTACAAAGTGGCATAATTGTTGTTGAATGTCACTATGTGACATAATGATTGAGGATGCATAAATTACACATAAGCAAGGAAAGATCAATGTTGCGATATTCATCTTGGTTTAGTTATGTCAAATTACTACATTCTTCAATCATGGATATGTTTAATTGCAACATTCAACAAAGTTCATGTCGCATTGTGACGTTTAAAAAGGGTTATGTTGGATTGCAACATTGCTCTCATCACAACATTCATCTTGGTTGATGTAGGTGGAATTTATACATCCTCAATCATTATGTCACATAGAAACATTCATCAACAGTTGTGCACATTTTTTAATGGTGATGTCACACTATGATGTGAAACATGATGCTCTAATACCAATATGATCTAATAATTTATTACACCATATCATATGTTCTCTAATGTTTTTGTCACATTGCAACATTAATAAAAAATTATGTCACAATTCTACATTATTTTTAACCATTGAAAGGAAAAATGGGTCATTGATGACCGTTGTACCCATACTCAGAGAACTTAGACAATTTCATCGTTTGTATTTGGGGATTCGTGAGGCTATGTTTCTTATGGTATTAACAAATTTAGAAACCAAGATGAACCTATTTAGAGTTATGCATCTTGATCTTCAGTGATAGGATGTAGTTACCTCAATTAATCTCCTTTTCATAGGTCATTGCCTCCAGAGTCAACAACGATTGGTTACATGGGACTCTTCCCAAAACTACACATTTCCCTAACCTTTAACAAATAAGGACTACACAGCATAATTGACTACACACATGGAACTTTCGACCACTACACGGGACCAACAACCCAAGCATTCATTACAACAATTCCTTAGGGTTTGTGAGGGTCCTTAATCAGATGACGACGATGATTCTCCTGACATTGCCAGGATTATGGAGATAATCCTCCATCTTGGGGTAAAAGTGAGGAGAATACACCTATCGCCGCAATTAAAAATGATCCATTCTTGTTTTCTAGTTTTCCTAATGTCGTGATTAAGTTATTTCAAATATTTTTAATTAATATAGTATCAAATGTTTTTTATTAATATAGTTATGATAATAATTTAATATATTTTAAAATTAATATTTTAATTAATATGGTTTTTCTAATATTTTAATAACCAAAATTTAAAATTTTACAAATTTTCAAATTTACATCTTTGTTAAAATAATTTTATATTCCAATTTTAATAACGATAATCACCAAAACATAAACTTAATCTTGTAATTCCAATAATCCCAAATTTGAAAATACACTTTCGAAACAAAATATGTTTTTTTTTTTCAATAAGAAAAAATTGAAACTTGGTATTCATTTTAGAATCAAAGTTACATCAATAAGGTTGAAATATAGACAAACCAACTGAAACCTCTCAGGCCTCCAAAACAGAAAAATGTCGATGATACAAGAACATTTACATGAACTAAATGTCTACCTAACATTGTATGCTATCAGCATAAATAAACAGATACATATATTAGATGTGGCTTCCATACTAAAATGACAAAACTGCTATATGGGCCTACTCTAGAAATATTTTTCCATGCCCACATCCACTGATACATTTCCAGATAAATTTTCAAATGTAATATAACCATCCATTGGACCCATAGCCTCCTTGGATACTTGATCTACTATTTCATTTAATTCTTTGTAAATGTGTGAAAAGTGGATCTCCTCAAAAGCATAGATTACAGCCCGAAGACAATCCAGCTAGTGGTCATATCTAGTGAGATGCATATGAGAATATCCTGCAGCCTAATCTACCACCACCTTGGAGTCATCGAAGATTTGAATTCTATGAATATCCCTGCACTTAGAAAACCATAAAAGGACCCATAAGGAAAAAAATTTGGATTTATTATTGATTCTAGAATTGACGCCCATATTTAGTGTAAATTGACAACTGTGAAGAAGATGGAGGACCATCCTTGCAACACATAAAACCTCCTTCGATGCACCATCAAAGTAGCTGATAGGTATTCATGTAACCATATGGAGATTGTTTAATGATGTTTGTGGTTTGACCGAGGGAACAATAGAGAATTCATTAAAATCACTAATAACCCAAAGGAAAAGGAAGTACGTAGAAGGTTTTACATCCTAAAAAATGTAGTGGTTGTGGGATTTCCACACCTCCCATATAAGGAAAAAAGAGAGATCCTTGAAATGAGGCTTATTATAAAAAAATCAAACAAACAGTCCTGAAGACTGTTAGTATACCAAAATCCAAAAAAATTAAGTGCATGTTCAATTTCACTCCATAACAACCTGAAGAAATGGCAGTGAACAAATAAGTGTGACACAGATTCCAGCTCAGTCAAACAGAGGACATAATGACTAGGACCACAGAATGCTTGTTTGATGAGGTTATCCCACATGAGGATTTTATTCTCCAAGCAGATCCATATGAAACCCTTTGTCTTGAAAGGGATGTGACATTTCCAAAGATAGTTCGACCACCATTTGTGATAAGCAGGCACCAACCCATTAATTAGAACCTCATACACCCTCTTTGCTATGAGAAATCCAAAATATTTTTCCCATTCCAAGATCACCAAATCCTCTGAATTAGAAAGGGTGATACCCTCTCTATTCATCCTAGGAATGTAATGCGACCATTCATCGGACAGCTCTACTGGCACTCCCAACTAACTAGATCTACACCAATAAGATCCCAAAGTGTGACAAACAGGTGATCGATGAATTTGAGAAAGAAACATGATATTGCAAGAGTGTAGGTAATTAAGTTAAGACTCAGACAACCTATAATATTTCACATATCCCAAAACCGGATCTATGTCGATGAGTACTTATTTACTACTTCCATTTTTCCAAAAAAACCCCTTACTGAGAATCGTAAAGGCCTTTAGTAGCCCTCTCTAAATAATCCAAGCCCTATTTACACAAATATTTGGTCTTATGAGCCAATGGAGGACTAGATAATTTATCAAATATTTGTGCTTGATTGTTATGCTCCATAATCCCTCCCTAAATAGACACCACCAAATACTTTTAGCATGGAGGTCCAAACTAAATAAATCCAATCTTTTCATCCCCCATACCCCTATATTAAGTGGTAGGGATAGACTATCCCATGAAGATAGGTGAATCTTGGAATCCTAAGTTCGGCTTGCCTAGATAAACTAAAAGAGCTTCTTCCCTATTTCGTGAACAACCTCTACAGGTATCACTGAAAGAGAGAACCAATAAACATGTAAGATTTGAAGAACTAATTTGGCCAATATAAGTCTTCTAGCTAGGGGAAACAAATGGAAGGGACAATCATTTGTTCGTTTGTCAACTCTCTGCACCAACTAGTGCAAATCCTTCTTTTCATAAAATATTCAAGATATTTAAACCCCAAATCAATAAACTCTATCTTGAAATGAAAAAATTCTCGGACATAAGAAATAAGTCCTGCATCAGAACAGTTAACAAGAAACATGGACTTATGTACACTAATGGACATCCCCATGGCTTTGCAGAACATATCAATGATAATTTTAAATTTTTTCCATTCAATTGTCGAGCCATTCCAAAAAAGTAATACATAATCTACAAAGAAAAGATGGGAAATAAATAAGTTATAAGTAATCTGAATACCTTGAATCTTCCCTTTAGTCTTAGCATTTCCAATGAGACAACTCAAACCCTCAATTACCGGTAAGAATAATGGCGAGGATAGCAGGAATCCTTGTCTCAATCCCCTAGCTGCTGGGAAAGAAGGGTGTCAAAGAACCATCGGTGACGTCAGCATAGGATGCCACACATACACAAGACATGATCCAGTTCGTGACTTCTGTAAGAAGGCCAATCTGAATCAACACAAATCTTAAGAAGCACCAATCCACACAATCGTAAGCCTTGATGAGGTCCATTTTTAAGATAAGAGATTGAAGGTTATTAATTTTGACTGAGTGAAGACATTCCTGAGCTACACCCACAACATCCAAAATTTTATGGTTCGATAAGACGACGAATTGTTCTGAAGATATTAGATTCTCTAGGATAGGTTTGATCTTGTTGGAAATGATTTTAGAGATGACTTTATAGATCAAATTACACAGTGAAATCAGGAAATAGTCATTAAATGCATTTGGGAGGTCCTTCTTAGGAATGTGAGTGATGTAGGTAGTATTCAAGTTATTAGGGATGGTTTCCTTCACTCCTGACTCTTCAATGGCCCTATGAAGATATGGTCCAACCAAATCAAAGAAGTGTAGGAAGAAATCAACAGTCCAACCATCGAGAGTAACCTCCTTCCCTACATTCATTCCTTGAACATTGGTGAAGAAATGAGTAAATAAACATAGCACATTCAACTAATCAAAAAAATTATCATAAGATTCCTACTGATAAGTGGCTTTAAAATTCTGAAACGCTTCCTCCTTCATATCTCTATGATCGTCCACAAGAGCACATGAGTTGTTTTTCAGTTCCCAAATAGAGTTTTTGACTCTATGGTGTGTAGCATAATGTTGAAAAAACTTGGTATTGTTGTCACCAAGAGAGACCCAAAGTGGTTTTATTTTCGGTCTCCACGTATCTTTACTTTGATGGATAATTATATCCTTCTTCGATTCCAAGGATAAAATCCTCTCCTTCCTGACCGAGGAGAAAATGTCCCCATCAACCATACCTCATATCTCCACAATAACTCTTTCAATCTCCACTAGATCTGTTGAATTTACGTGTGTTTTCTCCTTATCCCACTTGGATACCTCAGCTCTAAGAACCTGAAGCTTCTTGATCAATACCTGTAGTGGAGTCCTAGAATTGTGTACATAATAAGATACCCAACAATTCTCGACCAAATCACGGAGTGTAGGATCTTCAAGTCATGTGTGATTGAATTTAAAAGGGTAAAATTTTGAACAATATTCGAAATCCAGTTGGAGCAAAATAGCTTTGTGATCAGAGACCCATGTTAGAATAGTACAAGTACGATAATGCCCAAGTGCATTCCGATGACTATCTTCCATCATAAAATGGTCTAGCCACTTCGCCACTCCTACTCTACCTATTTGACCATTCAACCAAGTAGGGGTGATAAAGTTCGGTCGGACATAAAAAATACCAACGTTATCAAATATAGTAATGAAATAATGTGCCAATGGGTCAACATTAGTGATGGAACCCCGAATATCCTATGATGATAACGTAAGGTTAATATCATCAACCACGATCAATGATTGATTGTTAATCAACCGAGAATGAGAAATCTGATCCCAAAAGGATAGCCTATTGTTATATGGCACATAAATGTTCAATAGATTGAAACGGTGTTTAAGTTCCCTGACCCAACCCTCCAAAAGGATGCCTAGAACACATTTAAAGGGAGAAACATCAACAAGAGAAGGATTCCAAGCTGATAGCAGGTCTCTCGATAGCCTCTTGGAATCAAGCCCACAACATTTACTACCTGGTTTGAGCTTAAGGAAGAAATAACAAGCATTAAATGCCATGGTCAGGGTTTCTTGAAGCAAAACAATATTTGGTCTCACCAAATCTAAAATTATTTTGAAGGAAATTTGATTCGGGGAATTTCCAATACCACTAATATTGAAGGAGAGAATAATCATGGATAAGGTGATACAGGGGGCTTTCCTGCTCCAAGGGCACCAAAGTTCTGCAACAAAGGAGAGTCATAAGATAAATCCGCCACCACCAAATGGATAAAGGATAGTTGTGGGTTAATCCATTTGTTTTGAGTTGAACCATCCAATCTGGTTTTATTTTTCCTCCATGTGGTAACATTAGGGCATTGAATTGAGGATATAGGGATAGAGTTCCCACTATCGTTTGGAATACACACGAAAGTAGAGAGTGGGACATTTTCAAAATGGCCAATAGAAGGCATCGTAGATTTCCCCAATGATACATATTGATCTTCAATAGGGGAAGCAAAGATTGAAATATCCAGGGAAGGTAGACGAAAAGCGCTTTCGGCCTCTCCTCAGATGGAATGGAATCTAGGAAAAGTGGTAAAGTGGGGGGAGATAACGAGGTGTGACTCGAAACCCTAGGTGAGAATGGGGCAGCCTTAGGGAAATTAGAAATGGGAATTGGAGGGTCTGAATGATACTAAGTGGAGTATGAGGGTAGGACAACCAACAGGGACTTAGGAAGTGCCATAGCTCTTAGAATCTCATCAACTAACAGAGAATTTAAAAGTAAAGGGATAAAAACATGAAACTTACACATAAATTGAAGGGTTGATTCAAAGTCAAGATGTAAAGGAAAAGATAATTCATTGTCCTTCTCCATAGACTCAGCTTTCGAGGGTGAGGAATCATATATATCGTCATCCATATCTCGATTACAGGCATCCCTTAAATGTATCATCTTATGACATATGAAACAATGGAAGAGGATATTCCAATAGTTAATGCGTTGAATGAAAGATCCCCCTTCCCATCTAACCTCGACCTCCTTTGTCAAACCCTATGAGGTATCAATATGCACCATAATCCATGGAAACCTATGATCCATAGCATAGAGGGTTTTCTCTTCAAAAAGCATAAACTTTCTAATTGAGTTCCCTACCACCATAAAGGATTTGAAATTCCAATGGTGGGGAGGAAGAACTGGGAGTATATCCCATAAGTTCCACTTCTTGGGCTTCTCCTTCCATGGGTCAAAGGAGGAAATCCAACTGCTAGGTACCAAGGAACCTCCCTCTATGACCCAGTATTTAAATTCTATACATTGAAGGATTTCCTCAAATAAAAAATGGAACAATGCCAAACCATTAACCAACATGATAATGCGGGGAACATAGTTGATAATGGGCTTCCAGACATTCAAAATCTAGTCTAGAATTTCCTTCCAGGTAATCCTAATATACTCAAACTTCCTTAGCAATGCCCCAGTAAAAAATCTCTCAACCATGTCTAAGGTCACGTATTTACCCAGAATACGGAGCCCCTACCTTTGCCGACCTTTTCAGTTTTATTCCATCTCTTGAAACGAGCCTTCTCCCAACTATATCTATTTTTAGGTGCTAGAAACTCTGAATCGGTTGGAGCCTTGACCTAAGAATGGTTAACCAACACCGGAATATCCCCTATATTTAGGAGGGAATATTGGGGGCATATGCCTAACTCGACCTTGCAACCTAGGAAAGGACATTAGGAATAGACTACCTGTGATTCAGGGTTGCTCCAAACCCTAGAAACCTTAGGGCATGTGCAAGCTAGTGAGGGTCACTTTTGGCGCGTTAGATGCAATAGAAAACTGAAAAATAAGGCATCCCTCAACTTACTTGGTTTTTTTTAGATGCTTGCACAGGATATCTTGCATCGAGTAAAAAAGATGAAACGTAGGAAATTGAGTCACGTTTCCGAATATATAACTTTTAAGTATTGAAAATTGACATAACTATGTCAAATTTCATTTTTTCTAATAGTCACTTTTTATTTTTTTGGCAAAAGATAAGGTATATGTTTTTGTGGGTGTAGCCTTTCACTTCCTAAATGACGGTTTCAGGCTGCAAAATCTAGTATACATGTATAGAACCCGTAGCACTAGTGCAATGCTATTTTTCTAAAATTAAATGTTTAATTTTTAATTTTTTTTAATTATGTAAGTTGTCAAACCTCGAGAATGGTACGTCAAATGTGGGTGCAGCCTTTGAAGGTCTTAATGTAGTTATTTTGACTTGGATTTTTTACAAGATGTAGAGGTTAGTGTCCTCTAGTGCAGCATACAAGTTTTTTTTTAAATGGTTTTGAAATGAAAAAGTTACGGAATAAACATTAATAGTATGTTTTTTGACCAACAAAGTGATGACACAAGAAAATTAGGAAATAAATAGAAAATATCAATATTTAAAAAAAAAATTAGATATTTGGAATCTGCATAAAAAATTATATCTATGCCTAAATTTTTTTCAATAATGGTTAAGTATGTCATGCTATAGAGAGCGGTGAAAAACATGCATACTTAGAAAAATGCAGAAAATGTTAAATTAGCTATGGTCTAAAAATTCCCTAGCACAGGTTTGGTAAGTCCGAACCAGCCACATAGGACAGGGGATGACACGTAGGTGCGGGAGAGTGGGTGAGTAGTTGCTCAAGAACACGCGCGCGTTATGTTTAAATTAAAATAACGCGTGCGCGTTGTATTTTAATTCAAATTTTAGTGTTTTGGCACTCAATGTTATAAGCAACGCTCTAGCATTATGTGGATACATAATGCACTAGCATTATTGCTGTGCAAAAATATTAGCAAAATGATTTTATCCTCCCACGTTCTACATTTTCTTCTCGTGCCTTCCCTATTTTTATGTTTACCAGATATTTTACACAAACAAAATGATAAAGAAAACAAATTAACAGGAATAGTCTTCGAAATGGCTTGATGACTTGTTTCAATGGACACGTAGTATCTCAATATCATATCCATAGAAAACAACTAATTCAAACAGTCAATTCCCTACAACTAAGATCAAAAT
Source organism: Larix kaempferi (assembly GCA_027924585.1). NCBI lineage: Eukaryota > Viridiplantae > Streptophyta > Pinopsida > Pinales > Pinaceae > Larix > Larix kaempferi. Next base: position 4,276,957 of record BSBM01000070.1, read on the forward strand.
TTAGATAATATAGTTTCTATAGTGGTAAGCGGCGCTATTCCAATCTAGGTAAATATCATACAAATATTTCAAACAAATTTATGGGCATAAGCATTCCAGAAAAGATGGCAAAGTTTCAAAATGGTCGACTATACCAATAAAAATAGGGGCACCAAATTAAGGCTCAAACTGCGTTTATGGACACTTACCGAGCAAAATATCTTTGTGATTAGAGACCCACGTTAGAATAGTACAAGTTCGATAACGCCCAAGTGCATTCCCATCACTGTCTTCCATCAGAAAACGGTCTAGCCACTTGGCCACTCCTACTCTACCTATTCTACCATTCAACCAAGTAGGGGTGATAAAGTTAGGTCGGACATCAAAAATACCAACGTTATCAAATATAGTAATGAAATAATGTGCCAATGGGTCAACATTAGTGCTGGAACCCCAAATATCCTATGATGATAACCTAAGGTTAATATCATCAACCACGATCAATGATTGATTGTTAATCAACCCAGAATGAGAAATCTGATCCCAAAAGGATAGCCTATTGTTATATGGCACATAAATGTTCAATAGATTGAAACGGTGTTTAAGTTCCCTGACCCGACCCTCCAAAAGGACGCCTAGAACACATTTAAAGGGAGAAACATCAACAAGAGAAGGGTTTCAAGCTGATAGCAGGTCTCTCGATAGCCTCTTGGAATCAAGCCCACAACATTTACTACCTGGTTTGAGCTTAAGGAAGAAATAACAAGCATTAAATGCCATGGTCAGGATTTCTTGAAGCAAAACAATATTTGGTCTCACCAAATCTAAAATTATTTTGAAGGAAATTTGATTCGGGGAATTTCCAATCCCACTAATATTGAAGGAGAGAATAATCATGGATATGGTGATACAGGGGGCTTTCCTATTCCAAGGGCCCTAAAGTTCTGCAACAAAGGAGATTCATAAGATAAATCCGCCACCACCAAATGGATAAAGGATAGTTGTGGGTTAACCCATTTGTTTTTAGTTGAAACATCCAATTTTGTTTTATTTTTCCTCTGTGTGGAAGCATTAGGGCATTAAATCGACGATATAGGGATAGAGTTCCCACTATCATTTGGAACACACACGAAAGTAGAGAGTGGGACTTTTTCAAAATGGCCAATAGAAGGCATGGTAGATTTCCCCAATGATACATCTTGATCTTCGATAGGGGAAGCAGAGATTGAAATATCCAGGGAAGGTAAACGAAAAGTGCTTTCAGCCTCTCCTCAAAGGGAATGGAATCTAGGAAAAGTGTGTTGAATATTGTAACTTCTAAGAATATTATATTTGTATATTATTTATTCCGGAGATGTTCCATACCTCCGATGTGATTATACTATGAATCCGGAGATGTTTATTCCTCCGGATTGGTTGTGGTAACTAGGGTTATTAGACCCACCATGTCGGGGTCGGCCCAGTCAGTTATAATAGGGTATTTAACCTAATGGTTAAATACGAGCCTACATGTACTTGTGTAAAATACATGTCAGTGTAGTGTATAAATAGAGGAGGTATGTTCCTCATTTGACACACTCACTCACTTGTGAAAGATAGTGCACTTGTCTGGGAGATTTGCTAAGGAGACAAAGTAGGAGGGAGCATATCTTGTATTTTGGTTGATCATCTTATTGAGGAAAGATTTGCTGGGTTTTCTACCCCATGAGGGTTTCCCAGGGTATATTCTGTGTCTATCTTGTGATTATGTTTCTTTCAGTGATCTTGATAGTCTATTTGGTTTAAACTTAACATGGTATCAGAGCTAGACTGAATAGGACATCTTTCACAAGGTAAGAATACCTCTCTCTCTCTCTCCGGTGAAAGTTAGGGTTTCAGCAAAACGTTGGTATTATTGAATTTTGGTTACATGGCTAGATAGCCCTCTTCAATACCTTTCTTTTAAGCCCTATATCGAACTTTTTGGTTGGGTATAACTCCGGGAAATCAAAACCCTAATTCTACCAAAAGTGCGATAACTCAAAATTTGGGTTCAGAAAAAAGTTGGCATTTTTGAATTCTGATTACATGGCTGGATATCGCTTCTCAAGACCATTCTTTTGAGCCCTAGATCGAACTTTTTGGTTGGGTAGAACTCCGGGAAATCAAAACCCTAATTCTACCAAAAGTGCGATAAGTCAGAATTTGGGTTCAGAAAAAAGTTGGCATTTTTGAATTCTGATTGCATGGCTGGATAGCCCTTCTCAATACCATTCTTTTGAGCCCTAGATCAAACTTTTTGGTTATGTAGAACTCCAGGAAATCAAAACCCTAATTCTACCAAAAGTGCGATAAGTCAGAATTTGGGTTCAGAAAAAAGTTGTCATTTTTGAATTCTGATTACATGGCTGGATAGCCCTTCTCAAGACCATTCTTTTGAGCCCTAGATCGAACTTTTTGGTTGGGTAGAACTCTGAAAAAGTCAAACCCTAATTCTACCAAAAGTGCGATAAAATTCTGTTCCAGATTCCGGAAAAGTGAAAAGTAACATTTCCAGGTAAGTCTACTCTGTCTCTTGGACTCCCCCAAGAGAAGATGGCTCCAAACACTAAGCTTGAATATAAGCTAGAAGGTATAGAGAATTTCCGGGCATGGAAATACAGAATTGGTCTCATTCTTGAAGAGAATGATCTTGCTCATTATATCAAGGAAGAAGTTGCAGAACCAAAAGGAGATGAAGCCAAAGAAAATCACAGGAAGGATTTGATTAGGGCAAAGAGAATCATAGCTGATTCTATTAAATACCACTTGATTCCCCAATTGGCCTCCAAGAAGACTCCAAAGGAAATGTATGATGCCCTAGGAAGAATGTATGAAGGAAAGAACATCAATAGGAAGATGAATCTAAGGACTCAATTGAAGAGTACCAAGATGCACAAAGGAGAATCCATTCAAGACTACTTCTCAAGGGTTTCACAAATGAAGGAACAACTAGATGCAATTGGTGATACTCTTAATTAGGATGAACTTGCGATGCCTGCTCTCAATGGTCTCACTAGACCTTGGGAATCCTTCATACAAACCATGTGTGCCAGGAAAGAGAGCATGAAGTTTGATATAGTATGGGAGGATTGTGTTCAAGAAGAAGCTAGGGTAGCCAACAGAGAAGCTCTTCTCAAAGAGGATGACCAAGCTTTGGCCACCCATACCAAAAGAAGAAGAATAGGTCATCTCAAGAAAGTTGACCACAAAGGATCTCAACACTTCTCTAGACCTAAAAAGAGAAAAGGACCATTTCCAGTAAGAGATCTTTCCACAGTCAAATGCTACAACTGTGATAAGCTAGGACACATCTCCAGATTTTGTCCTTCAAAAAAGAAGAAGTTTGTCCACAAAAGACACCATGCACATATGGTAGAAAATGATAGTGAAGAAGAAGAAGAGAAAGAAGATGAAGAAGAAGAAGAGGTAGAGGTAAGGCCTAAAAGGAAAAGATATAAGGTGAAGAAAGAAGATCCAGAAGAATATGTTCTATTCTCTGCACTCTCTGGATCTGTATCTCCTGGAGAAGATACATGGCTCATTGACAGTGGTGCTTCTAAGCACATGACATGTCAAAGGAATACCTTCTCAAATCTTGAAGAAAAGTCTTCTACACAAAAGGTATCTCTAGGAGATGACTACCAATATCCCATCAAAGGAATTGGTGAAGCTAGCTATAAGCTAGATTCAGGAACACCCTTGAAGATGAAAGACATCTTATATGTACCAGGTTTAAAGAAGAACCTTCTCTCTATCTCAGCACTAGATAAGAAAGGTTTTAGAGTAGCTTTCATAGATGGACAAGTACTCATGTGGTCCAAAGGAAAGACAATTAAAGATGCAATTGTTATTGGTGAAGAAGAAGGAGGTCTCTATAAGCTCAAGGGCCATCCAGAAGCTGCCCTTGCTCATGAGATCTCTAGCCCCAGTGAGCTATGGCATAGAAGATTAGCTCACATCAACTATAAAGCCTTACCCTATGTAAGCAAGGTAGTAATAGGATTACCAGATTTGAAAGTTGATCATGATGGCTCATGTAAAGGGTGTAAGAAAGGGAAAAATATCAAGAACCCCTTTCCAAAGAGTGAAACAAAGACTAAGAACATTTTAGAGCTAATACAATCAGATGTATGTGGACCAATTCCCACCACTTCTCTAAGTGGGTTTGAATACTATCTTTCATTCATTGATGACCATTCAAGGAAAACTTGGATATACTTCCTGAAAGGTAAGAATGAAGTCTTTGGAAAATTCAAAAAGTTCAAGGCTCTAATAGAAAATCTATCAGATAAGAGAATCAAAATTCTCAGAACAGATAATGGCGGAGAATTTACCTCAAAGGAATTTGAGGACTTTTGTAAAGAAGTTGGAATTAAAAGGGAACTAACTACTCCATACAATCCCCAACAAAATGGGGTGGCTGAAAGGAAAAATAGAACAATCATGGAAGCTGTAAAGACCATGATACATGACCAAGATCTTCCCATGTATCTATGGGCTGAAGCAGCCAAGACAACAGTATATGTGCAAAATAGATTATCTCATAGTGCTCTTGATTTCAAAACTCCAGAAGAAGTGTTTACAGGTAAGAAGCCTGAGGTAAGTCATCTTAAAATATTTGGGTGTCCTGTGTACATCCACATTCCAAAAGAAAAGAGAACCAAGTTGGACCCTTCTGGTAAGAAGGGGATTTTTGTTGGTTATTGTGAATCATCCAAAGCCTTCAAAATTTACATTCCAGGTTTTCATCACATAGAAATAAGTAGAGATGTAACGTTTGATGAAGAAGTAGCTCTCAAGAAATCCAGGAAGTGCCAACTTGAAGAAATCTATGAAGAAGATACTTCTCCCAGAATCACAGAGGCTGTGCCCATTCCTGAAGATGATTCTCCAGAGGATCATGATATGTTGGAACCACAAGAGCCTCCTATTTCAGACTTATCTAAGAAAAGAAGGCAAGCATGGGCTAGAGATATTATTCAAGGGGATGAAAGATATGGAGCTCCTGAAGGCTCCACTAGAGAAAGAAAGAAACCAAAGCTAGTGTCCAACTACATGGCTTTAATGTGTGATCTTGTGGATCAACTACCTACCAGCTATGAAGAGGCAGCTCAGAAGAAAGAATGGGTAGAAGCAATGACAGAAGAATATCAGTCAATAATGAAAAATGATGTTTGGGATATAGTCCCCAAACCAAAAGATAAAAGTGTGGTTTCTTCCAAATGGATCTTCAAGATAAAACATGCTGCAGATGGTAGCATTGAAAAATACAAGGCAAGATTTGTAGCCAGAGGATTCTCTCAGAAGGAGGGAATTGACTATGAAGAAACATTTGCACCAGTTGCTAGGTATACTTCAATTAGAACTATCATGGCACTTGCATCCATGATGAAGTGGAAATTACACCAAATGGTTGTTAAGACAGCTTTTCTAATTGGTGTAATTGAGGAAGAAGTATACATAGAGCAACCACAAGGGTTTGAGGTTAATGACATAAGGACTCATGTATGCAAACTGAAAAATGCATTATATGGGTTGAAACAAGCTCCCAGGGCTTGGTACGGAAGGATTGACAATTTCTTAACTAGCATGGGCTTTACCAAAAGTAAAGCTGACCCCAATCTTTATCTCAAGGTGATGGATGCTGAACCAGTTATATTGTTGTTATATGTAGATGATCTATTTCTAACTGGAAATGAGAAACAAATTATTGAAAGCAAGAAGAAGCTTTCTTCAGAATTCGAGATGAAAGATCTCGGATTAATGCACTACTTCTTAGGCTTAGAAGTATGGCAAGAACGAAAAGGAATCTTTCTAAATCAAGGTAAGTATACTGTGGAGATTCTCAAAAGATTTGATATGTTGGAGTGTAAAGCCATGGCCACTCCCATGGACTCCAACTTGAAGTTGTTAGTTAATGATTCATCAGAATTAGTGGACATAACCTTATACAAACAAATCATTGGATCATTGATGTACTTAACTAATACTAGGCCTGATATATGCTTTGCTATAAATACCCTAAGTCAGTATCTAGTAGAACCTAGAAAGGTCCACTTAATAGCTGCAAAGCATGTAATGAGGTACCTAAAAGGTACATTAGATTTTGGCCTATATTATCTCGGAGGTCATGAACTCAGGTTATATGGTTACTCAGATTCTGACTGGGCAGGTAGTGTCTCAGACAGAAAAAGTACTTCAGGTGGATGTTATGGTCTTGGATTTGCCATGATTTCCTGGTTCAGCAAGAAACAATCTAGTGTGGCTCTCAGTACTGCTGAAGCAGAATATATAGCTTCCTTCTCTACCAGCTGTGAAGCAGTATGGCTTCGGAAACTTTTATCTGGAGTGTTTGACTTAGAAATGGATCCCACTGTGATTATGTGTGATAATCAAAGCTGCATCAAGATGACTGAAAATCCTATGTTTCACGATAAGTCAAAACACATAGAGATCCGTTACTTTTATATACGAGATATGGTGCAGAGAGGAGCTATCAAGCTCGAATATATAAGCACTGGGGATCAAATTGCTGATATCTTGACCAAACCTCTGTCTCGAGTAAAGTTTGAACACTTCCGAGACAAGCTTCGTGTAGTTCAAAAGGGACCCTCCTCGAAAGGGGGAGTAGCATAGTATCTAATAACTAGTCTGTCTCATCAATGATGAGGATACCTTTTTACTGCACTTAGTTACTTAGAATTATTTAGACTTAGGACTCTTAAATTTTTTTGATGATGATGATGATACATGTTTTGATATACATGTTTGATGATGATGATACATGTTTTGATATACATGTTTGATGATGATGATGATACATGTTTTGATATACATGTTTGATGATGATGATGATACATGTTTTGATATACATTTTTGATGATGATGATGATACATGTTTTGATATACATGTTTGATGATGATGATGATACATGTTTTGATATACATGTTTGATGATGATGATACATCTTTTGATATACATGTTTGATGATGATGATGATACATGTTTTGATATACATGCTTGATGATGATGATGATACATGTTTTGATATACATGTTTGATGATGATGATGATACATGTCTTGATATACATGTTTGATGATGATGATACATGTTTTGGTTATACATGTTTTGATGATGAGAATACATGTTTTGTTATACATGTTGTGAGGGGATTGGATCATCCCTGGACTTTAGTCCTAAAGTTGAGCCATAGACATGAGGTCTCCAATAACTGAACGATAGGACTAGATCGTCCCTGGACCTCGGTTCAAAAGGTACACGATAGGACTGGATCGTCCCTGGACTTCGGTTCAAAAGGTACACGATAGGACTGGATCGTCCCTGGACCTCGGTTCAAAAGGTACACAATAGGACTGGATCATCCCTAGACCTCGGTTCAAAAGGTACACGATAGGACTGGATCGTCCCTGGACTTCGGTTCAAAAGGCACATGATAGGACTGGATCGTCCCTGGACCTCGGTTCAAAATGTACGTGACAAATCCTAGAATTGCTCTAGGTTACATCCAGCATGAAACAGGGCTGGCTCTGTAGATGTGATACATCCAGCATGAAACAGGGCTAGCTCTGTAGATGTGATACATCCAGCATGAAACAGGGCTGGCTCTGTAGATGTGATACATCCAGCATGAAATAGGGCTACCTCTGTAGATGTGATACATCCAGCATGAAACAGGGTTGGCTCTGTAGATGTGATACATCTAGCATGAAACAGGGCTGGCTCTGTAGATGTGATACATCCAGCATGAAACAGGGCTGGCTCTGTAGACGTGACACATCTAGTATGAAAGAGGACTGGCTCTGTGGCGGTAAATCCTAGATCTGATCTAGGTCACATCCAGTATGAAAAAAGGACTGGCACTGTGGTTGGGATTAGATCGTCCCTAGACATGAGACTTGTCTTAGAGAGATAAGGATTGATCATCCTGGAACTTGATCTAGATTGTATCATCCATGGACCTATGCCCTAAAGAGAGCAGGATTGATCATCCTGTAATATGATCGTGTGATGACGATGCTGATGATCGTGTGATGACGATGATGATCGTGTGATGACGATGCTGATGATCATGTGATGACGATGCTAATTGTGTGATGTCGATGCTGATGATCATGTGATGATGATGTTGATCATGTGATGGCGATGCTGATGATCGTGTGATGACGATGCTGATGATCATGTGATGACGATGCTGATCGTGTGATGACGATGCTGATGATCGTGTGATGACGATGCTGATCATGTGATGACGATGCTGATGATCAAGTGATGTCGATGTTCCAGTAACTAGTTGAGTCACTGATGATGATGAACTGAAGAAAGCTTCCAATGATATATAGATGTATCATGTATGATGTATGACTTGTTGCTCCTGCGGATGCTGTTATAATATCCTTCTCGTTAAGGGGGAGTGTTGAATATTGTAACTTCTAAGAATATTATATTTGTATATTATTTATTCTGGAGATGTTCCATACCTCTGATGTGATTATACTATGAATCCGGAGATGTTTATTCCTCCGGATTGGTTGTGGTAACTAGGGTTATTAGACCCACCATGTGGGGGTCATCCCAGTCAGTTATAATAGGGTATTTAACCTAATGGTTAAATATGAGCCTACATGTACTTGTGTAAAATACATGTCAGTGTAGTGTATAAATAGAGGAGGTATGTTCCTCATTTGACACACTCACTCACTTGTGAAAGATAGTGCACTTGTCTGGGAGATTTGCTAAGGAGACAAAGTAGGAGGGAGCGCATCTTGTATTTTGGTTGATCATCTTATTGAGGAAAGCTTTGCTGGGTTTTCTACCCCATGAGGGTTTCCCAGGGTATATTCTGTGTCTATCTTGTGATTATGTTTCTTTCAATGATCTTGATAGTCTATTTGGTTTAAACTTAACAAAGTGGTAAAGTGGGGGGAGATAACGAGGTATGACTCGAAACCCTAGGTGAGAATGGGGCAGACTTAGTGAAATTAGAGATTGGAATTGGAGGGTCTGAATGATAATGAATGAAGTATGAGGGCAGGACAACCAACAGGGACCTAGGAAGTGTCGTAGCTCCCAGAATCTCATCAACTAACAGAGACTTTAAAAGTAAAGGGATGAAAACATGAAACTTACACATAAATTTAAGGGTCAATTCAGAGTCAAGATGTAAAGGAAAAGATAATTCATTATCCTTCTCCATAGACTTAGCTTTAGAGGGTGAGGAATCATATATATCGTCATCCATATCTCGATTACAAGCATCCCTTAAATGTATCGTCTTATGACATCTGAAACAGTGGAAGAGGATATTCCAAAAGTTAATGCGTTGAATGAAAGATCCCCCTTCCCATCTAACCTCGACCTCCTCTGTCAAACCCTATGAGGTATCAATATGCACCATAATCTGTGGAAACCTATGATCCATAGCATAGAGGTTTTTCTCTTCAAAAAGGATAAAATTTCCAATTGAGTTCCCAATCATGATAAAGGATTTGAAATTCCAACGGTGGGTAGGAAGAACTGGGCGTATATCCCATAAGTTCCACCTCTTGGGCTTCTCCTTCCATGGTTTAAGGGAGGAAATCCAACGTCTAAGTACCAAGGAACCTCCCCCTATAACCCAGTATTTAAATTCTATACATTGAAGGATTTCCTCAGATAAAAAATGGAACAATACAAAACCATTAACCAACATGATAATGCGGGGAACATAGTTGATAATGGGCATCCAGACGTTCACAATCTAGTCTAGAATTTCCTTTCGGGTAATCATAATATACTCAAACTTCCCTAGCAATGCCCTAGTAAAAAATCCCTCAACCACATCTAAGGTCACATATTTACCCAGAATACAGAGTCCCTACCTTTGTGGGCCTTTTAAGTTTTAGTCCATCTCTTGAAATGACCCTTCTCCCCACTATATCCGTTTTTAGGTTCTAGAAACTCTGAATCAGTTGGAACCTTGACCTAAGAATGATTAACCATCACCGGAATATCCCCTATATTTAGGAGGGAATAATGGGTACAAATGCCTAACTCGACCTCGCAACCTAGGCAAGGACATGAGGAATAGACCACTTGTGATTCAAGGTTGCTCCAAACCCTAGAAACTTTAGGGCATGTGCAAGCTAGTGAGAGTCACTTTTGGCGCATTAGATGCAATAGAAAACTGAAAAATCAGGCATCCCTCAAGTTACTTGGTTTTTTTGAGATGCTTACACAAGATATCTTGCATCGAGTAAAACATATGAAATGTAGCAAATTGAGTCACGTTTCCGAATATATAACTTTTAAGTATTGAAAATTTACATAACTATGTCAAATTTCATTTTTTCTAATAGTCACTTTTTATTTTTTTGGCAAAAGATAAGGTATATGTTTTTGTGGGTGCATCCTTTCACCACCTAAATGACGGTTTCAAAATACAAAATATGGTATGCATGTATAGAATCCATAGCACTAGTGTAGCACTATTTTTCCAAACTTAAATTTTTAATTTTTTTTAATTATGTAAGTGGTCAAACCTT